>OZ012688.1:770000-780000 GCA_963942565.1 Maea johnstoni | reverse complement strand
TCGCGCTCATCCATAACCCTAACCCTAACCCTAACCCTAACCCTAACCCTAACCCTAGACAATCGTTTAGAGAGAAAAATGTGCAGAATTAAATTTCCAACAAAATGATACCGCACTTATGAGGATTGGTCAAAATATAAAAAAGATATGTGTGTTTTTAAGAATTTCTGACTTAGAAATATTCATCACCGGTTCAAAACAAGTGGTTCATTATAGTAATGATCCCTATTACCTAACCCTAACCCTAACCCTAACCCTAACCCTAACCCTAACATCGCGCTCATCCATAACCCTAACCCTAACCCTAACCCTAACCCTAACCCTAGACAATCGTTTAGAGAGAAAAATGTGCAGAATTAAATTTCCAACAAAATGATACCTCACTTATGAGGATTGGTCAAAATATAAAAAAGATATGTGTGTTTTTAAGAATTTCTGACTTGGAAATATTCATCACCGGTTCAAAACAAGTAGTTCATTATAGTAATGGTCCCTATTACCTAACCCTAACCCTAACCCTAACCCTAACCCTAACATCGCGCTCATCCACAACCCTAACCCTAACCCTAACCCTAACCCTAACCCTAACCCTAGACAATCGTTTAGAGAGAAAAATGTGCAGAATTAAATTTCCAACAAAATGATACCTCACTTATGAGGATTGGTCAAAATATAAAAAAGATATGTGTGTTTTTAAGAATTTCTGACTTAGATATATTCATCACCGGTTCAAAACAAGTGGTTCATTATAGTAATGATCCCTATTACCTAACCCTAACCCTAACCCTAACCCTAACCCTAACATCGCGCTCATCCATAACCCTAACCCTAACCCTAACCCTAACCCTAACCCTAACCCTAGACAATCGTTTAGAGAGAAAAATGTGCAGAATTAAATTTCCAACAAAATGATACCTCACTTATGAGGATTGGTCAAAATATAAAAAAGATATGTGTGTTTTTAAGAATTTCTGACTTAGAAATATTCATCACCGGTTCAAAACAAGTGGTTCATTATAGTAATGATCCCTATTACCTAACCCTAACCCTAACCCTAACCCTAACCCTAACCCTAACATCGCGCTCATCCATAACCCTAACCCTAACCCTAACCCTAACCCTAACCCTAACCCTAGACAATCGTTTAGAGAGAAAAATGTGCAGAATTAAATTTCCAACAAAATGATACCTCACTTATGAGGATTGGTCAAAATATAAAAAAGATATGTGTGTTTTTAAGAATTTCTGACTTAGAAATATTCATCACCGGTTCAAAACAAGTGGTTCATTATAGTAATGGTCCCTATTACCTAACCCTAACCCTAACCCTAACCCTAACCCTAACATCGCGCTCATCCACAACCCTAACCCTAACCCTAACCCTAACCCTAACCCTAGACAATCGTTTAGAGAGAAAAATGTGCAGAATTAAATTTCCAACAAAATGATACCTCACTTATGAGGATTGGTCAAAATATAAAAAAGATATGTGTGTTTTTAAGAATTTCTGACTTAGATATATTCATCACCGGTTCAAAACAAGTGGTTCATTATAGTAATGATCCCTATTACCTAACCCTAACCCTAACCCTAACCCTAACCCTAACCCTAACATCGCGCTCATCCATAACCCTAACCCTAACCCTAACCCTAACCCTAACCCTAGACAATCGTTTAGAGAGAAAAATGTGCAGAATTAAATTTCCAACAAAATGATACCTCACTTATGAGGATTGGTCAAAATATAAAAAAGATATGTGTGTTTTTAAGAATTTCTGACTTAGAAATATTCATCACCGGTTCAAAACAAGTGGTTCATTATAGTAATGATCCCTATTACCTAACCCTAACCCTAACCCTAACCCTAACCCTAACATCGCGCTCATCCATAACCCTAACCCTAACCCTAACCCTAACCCTAACCCTAGACAATCGTTTAGAGAGAAAAATGTGCAGAATTAAATTTCCAACAAAATGATACCTCACTTATGAGGATTGGTCAAAATATAAAAAAGATATGTGTGTTTTTAAGAATTTCTGACTTAGAAATATTCATCACCGGTTCAAAACAAGTGGTTCATTATAGTAATGGTCCCTATTACCTAACCCTAACCCTAACCCTAACCCTAACCCTAACATCGCGCTCATCCACAACCCTAACCCTAACCCTAACCCTAACCCTAACCCTAACCCTAGACAATCGTTTAGAGAGAAAAATGTGCAGAATTAAATTTCCAACAAAATGATACCTCACTTATGAGGATTGGTCAAAATATAAAAAAGATATGTGTGTTTTTAAGAATTTCTGACTTAGATATATTCATCACCGGTTCAAAACAAGTGGTTCATTATAGTAATGATCCCTATTACCTAACCCTAACCCTAACCCTAACCCTAACCCTAACCCTAACATCGCGCTCATCCATAACCCTAACCCTAACCCTAACCCTAACCCTAACCCTAACCCTAGACAATCGTTTAGAGAGAAAAATGTGCAGAATTAAATTTCCAACAAAATGATACCTCACTTATGAGGATTGGTCAAAATATAAAAAAGATATGTGTGTTTTTAAGAATTTCTGACTTAGAAATATTCATCACCGGTTCAAAACAAGTGGTTCATTATAGTAATGATCCCTATTACCTAACCCTAACCCTAACCCTAACCCTAACCCTAACCCTAACATCGCGCTCATCCATAACCCTAACCCTAACCCTAACCCTAACCCTAACCCTAGACAATCGTTTAGAGAGAAAAATGTGCAGAATTAAATTTCCAACAAAATGATACCTCACTTATGAGGATTGGTCAAAATATAAAAAAGATATGTGTGATTTTAAGAATTTCTGACTTAGAAATATTCATCACCGGTTCAAAACAAGTGGTTCATTATAGTAATGGTCCCTATTACCTAACCCTAACCCTAACCCTAACCCTAACCCTAACCCTAACATCGCGCTCATCCACAACCCTAACCCTAACCCTAACCCTAACCCTAACCCTAACCCTAGACAATCGTTTAGAGAGAAAAATGTGCAGAATTAAATTTCCAACAAAATGATACCTCACTTATGAGGATTGGTCAAAATATAAAAAAGATATGTGTGTTTTTAAGAATTTCTGACTTAGATATATTCATCACCGGTTCAAAACAAGTGGTTCATTATAGTAATGATCCCTATTACCTAACCCTAACCCTAACCCTAACCCTAACCCTAACATCGCGCTCATCCATAACCCTAACCCTAACCCTAACCCTAACCCTAACCCTAGACAATCGTTTAGAGAGAAAAATGTGCAGAATTAAATTTCCAACAAAATGATACCTCACTTATGAGGATTGGTCAAAATATAAAAAAGATATGTGTGTTTTTAAGAATTTCTGACTTAGAAATATTCATCACCGGTTCAAAACAAGTGGTTCATTATAGTAATGATCCCTATTACCTAACCCTAACCCTAACCCTAACCCTAACCCTAACCCTAACATCGCGCTCATCCATAACCCTAACCCTAACCCTAACCCTAACCCTAACCCTAGACAATCGTTTAGAGAGAAAAATGTGCAGAATTAAATTTCCAACAAAATGATACCTCACTTATGAGGATTGGTCAAAATATAAAAAAGATATGTGTGTTTTTAAGAATTTCTGACTTAGAAATATTCATCACCGGTTCAAAACAAGTGGTTCATTATAGTAATGGTCCCTATTACCTAACCCTAACCCTAACCCTAACCCTAACCCTAACCCTAACATCGCGCTCATCCACAACCCTAACCCTAACCCTAACCCTAACCCTAACCCTAACCCTAACCCTAGACAATCGTTTAGAGAGAAAAATGTGCAGAATTAAATTTCCAACAAAATGATACCTCACTTATGAGGATTGGTCAAAATATAAAAAAGATATGTGTGTTTTTAAGAATTTCTGACTTAGAAATATTCATCACCGGTTCAAAACAAGTGGTTCATTATAGTAATGATCCCTATTACCTAACCCTAACCCTAACCCTAACCCTAACCCTAACCCTAACATCGCGCTCATCCATAACCCTAACCCTAACCCTAACCCTAACCCTAACCCTAACCCTAGACAATCGTTTAGAGAGAAAAATGTGCAGAATTAAATTTCCAACAAAATGATACCTCACTTATGAGGATTGGTCAAAATATAAAAAAGATATGTGTGTTTTTAAGAATTTCTGACTTAGAAATATTCATCACCGGTTCAAAACAAGTGGTTCATTATAGTAATGGTCCCTATTACCTAACCCTAACCCTAACCCTAACCCTAACCCTAACATCGCGCTCATCCACAACCCTAACCCTAACCCTAACCCTAACCCTAACCCTAACCCTAGACAATCGTTTAGAGAGAAAAATGTGCAGAATTAAATTTCCAACAAAATGATACCTCACTTATGAGGATTGGTCAAAATATAAAAAAGATATGTGTGTTTTTAAGAATTTCTGACTTAGATATATTCATCACCGGTTCAAAACAAGTGGTTCATTATAGTAATGATCCCTATTACCTAACCCTAACCCTAACCCTAACCCTAACCCTAACCCTAACATCGCGCTCATCCATAACCCTAACCCTAACCCTAACCCTAACCCTAACCCTAGACAATCGTTTAGAGAGAAAAATGTGCAGAATTAAATTTCCAACAAAATGATACCTCACTTATGAGGATTGGTCAAAATATAAAAAAGATATGTGTGTTTTTAAGAATTTCTGACTTAGAAATATTCATCACCGGTTCAAAACAAGTGGTTCATTATAGTAATGATCCCTATTACCTAACCCTAACCCTAACCCTAACCCTAACCCTAACATCGCGCTCATCCATAACCCTAACCCTAACCCTAACCCTAACCCTAACCCTAGACAATCGTTTAGAGAGAAAAATGTGCAGAATTAAATTTCCAACAAAATGATACCTCACTTATGAGGATTGGTCAAAATATAAAAAAGATATGTGTGTTTTTAAGAATTTCTGACTTAGAAATATTCATCACCGGTTCAAAACAAGTGGTTCATTATAGTAATGGTCCCTATTACCTAACCCTAACCCTAACCCTAACCCTAACCCTAACCCTAACATCGCGCTCATCCACAACCCTAACCCTAACCCTAACCCTAACCCTAACCCTAACCCTAGACAATCGTTTAGAGAGAAAAATGTGCAGAATTAAATTTCCAACAAAATGATACCTCACTTATGAGGATTGGTCAAAATATAAAAAAGATATGTGTGTTTTTAAGAATTTCTGACTTAGATATATTCATCACCGGTTCAAAACAAGTGGTTCATTATAGTAATGATCCCTATTACCTAACCCTAACCCTAACCCTAACCCTAACCCTAACCCTAACATCGCGCTCATCCATAACCCTAACCCTAACCCTAACCCTAACCCTAACCCTAACCCTAGACAATCGTTTAGAGAGAAAAATGTGCAGAATTAAATTTCCAACAAAATGATACCTCACTTATGAGGATTGGTCAAAATATAAAAAAGATATGTGTGTTTTTAAGAATTTCTGACTTAGAAATATTCATCACCGGTTCAAAACAAGTGGTTCATTATAGTAATGATCCCTATTACCTAACCCTAACCCTAACCCTAACCCTAACCCTAACCCTAACATCGCGCTCATCCATAACCCTAACCCTAACCCTAACCCTAACCCTAACCCTAGACAATCGTTTAGAGAGAAAAATGTGCAGAATTAAATTTCCAACAAAATGATACCTCACTTATGAGGATTGGTCAAAATATAAAAAAGATATGTGTGATTTTAAGAATTTCTGACTTAGAAATATTCATCACCGGTTCAAAACAAGTGGTTCATTATAGTAATGGTCCCTATTACCTAACCCTAACCCTAACCCTAACCCTAACCCTAACCCTAACATCGCGCTCATCCACAACCCTAACCCTAACCCTAACCCTAACCCTAACCCTAACCCTAGACAATCGTTTAGAGAGAAAAATGTGCAGAATTAAATTTCCAACAAAATGATACCTCACTTATGAGGATTGGTCAAAATATAAAAAAGATATGTGTGTTTTTAAGAATTTCTGACTTAGATATATTCATCACCGGTTCAAAACAAGTGGTTCATTATAGTAATGATCCCTATTACCTAACCCTAACCCTAACCCTAACCCTAACCCTAACATCGCGCTCATCCATAACCCTAACCCTAACCCTAACCCTAACCCTAACCCTAGACAATCGTTTAGAGAGAAAAATGTGCAGAATTAAATTTCCAACAAAATGATACCTCACTTATGAGGATTGGTCAAAATATAAAAAAGATATGTGTGTTTTTAAGAATTTCTGACTTAGAAATATTCATCACCGGTTCAAAACAAGTGGTTCATTATAGTAATGATCCCTATTACCTAACCCTAACCCTAACCCTAACCCTAACCCTAA
Source organism: Maea johnstoni (assembly GCA_963942565.1). Classification (NCBI taxonomy): domain Eukaryota; kingdom Metazoa; phylum Annelida; class Polychaeta; order Spionida; family Magelonidae; genus Maea; species Maea johnstoni. The sequence goes on along the minus strand of OZ012688.1, from coordinate 773,546 downwards.
CATCGCGCTCATCCATAACCCTAACCCTAACCCTAACCCTAACCCTAACCCTAACCCTAGACAATCGTTTAGAGAGAAAAATGTGCAGAATTAAATTTCCAACAAAATGATACCTCACTTATGAGGATTGGTCAAAATATAAAAAAGATATGTGTGTTTTTAAGAATTTCTGACTTAGAAATATTCATCACCGGTTCAAAACAAGTGGTTCATTATAGTAATGGTCCCTATTACCTAACCCTAACCCTAACCCTAACCCTAACCCTAACATCGCGCTCATCCACAACCCTAACCCTAACCCTAACCCTAACCCTAACCCTAACCCTAACCCTAGACAATCGTTTAGAGAGAAAAATGTGCAGAATTAAATTTCCAACAAAATGATACCTCACTTATGAGGATTGGTCAAAATATAAAAAAGATATGTGTGTTTTTAAGAATTTCTGACTTAGATATATTCATCACCGGTTCAAAACAAGTGGTTCATTATAGTAATGATCCCTATTACCTAACCCTAACCCTAACCCTAACCCTAACCCTAACATCGCGCTCATCCATAACCCTAACCCTAACCCTAACCCTAACCCTAACCCTAACCCTAGACAATCGTTTAGAGAGAAAAATGTGCAGAATTAAATTTCCAACAAAATGATACCTCACTTATGAGGATTGGTCAAAATATAAAAAAGATATGTGTGTTTTTAAGAATTTCTGACTTAGAAATATTCATCACCGGTTCAAAACAAGTGGTTCATTATAGTAATGATCCCTATTACCTAACCCTAACCCTAACCCTAACCCTAACCCTAACCCTAACATCGCGATCATCCATAACCCTAACCCTAACCCTAACCCTAACCCTAACCCTAACCCTAGACAATCGTTTAGAGAGAAAAATGTGCAGAATTAAATTTCCAACAAAATGATACCTCACTTATGAGGATTGGTCAAAATATAAAAAAGATATGTGTGTTTTTAAGAATTTCTGACTTAGAAATATTCATCACCGGTTCAAAACAAGTGGTTCATTATAGTAATGATCCCTATTACCTAACCCTAACCCTAACCCTAACCCTAACCCTAACATCGCGCTCATCCATAACCCTAACCCTAACCCTAACCCTAACCCTAACCCTAACCCTAGACAATCGTTTAGAGAGAAAAATGTGCAGAATTAAATTTCCAACAAAATGATACCTCACTTATGAGGATTGGTCAAAATATAAAAAAGATATGTGTGTTTTTAAGAATTTCTGACTTAGAAATATTCATCACCGGTTCAAAACAAGTGGTTCATTATAGTAATGATCCCTATTACCTAACCCTAACCCTAACCCTAACCCTAACCCTAACCCTAACATCGCGCTCATCCATAACCCTAACCCTAACCCTAACCCTAACCCTAACCCTTACCCTAGACAATCGTTTAGAGAGAAAAATGTGCAGAATTAAATTTCCAACAAAATGATACCTCACTTATGAGGATTGGTCAAAATATAAAAAAGATATGTGTGTTTTTAAGAATTTCTGACTTAGAAATATTCATCACCGGTTCAAAACAAGTGGTTCATTATAGTAATGGTCCCTATTACCTAACCCTAACCCTAACCCTAACCCTAACCCTAACCCTAACATCGCGCTCATCCACAACCCTAACCCTAACCCTAACCCTAACCCTAACCCTAACCCTAGACAATCGTTTAGAGAGAAAAATGTGCAGAATTAAATTTCCAACAAAATGATACCTCACTTATGAGGATTGGTCAAAATATAAAAAAGATATGTGTGTTTTTAAGAATTTCTGACTTAGAAATATTCATCACCGGTTCAAAACAAGTGGTTCATTATAGTAATGATCCCTATTACCTAACCCTAACCCTAACCCTAACCCTAACCCTAACCCTAACATCGCGCTCATCCATAACCCTAACCCTAACCCTAACCCTAACCCTAACCCTAACCCTAGACAATCGTTTAGAGAGAAAAATGTGCAGAATTAAATTTCCAACAAAATGATACCTCACTTATGAGGATTGGTCAAAATATAAAAAAGATATGTGTGTTTTTAAGAATTTCTGACTTAGAAATATTCATCACCGGTTCAAAACAAGTGGTTCATTATAGTAATGGTCCCTATTACCTAACCCTAACCCTAACCCTAACCCTAACCCTAACCCTAACATCGCGCTCATCCACAACCCTAACCCTAACCCTAACCCTAACCCTAACCCTAGACAATCGTTTAGAGAGAAAAATGTGCAGAATTAAATTTCCAACAAAATGATACCTCACTTATGAGGATTGGTCAAAATATAAAAAAGATATGTGTGTTTTTAAGAATTTCTGACTTAGATATATTCATCACCGGTTCAAAACAAGTGGTTCATTATAGTAATGATCCCTATTACCTAACCCTAACCCTAACCCTAACCCTAACCCTAACATCGCGCTCATCCATAACCCTAACCCTAACCCTAACCCTAACCCTAACCCTAGACAATCGTTTAGAGAGAAAAATGTGCAGAATTAAATTTCCAACAAAATGATACCTCACTTATGAGGATTGGTCAAAATATAAAAAAGATATGTGTGTTTTTAAGAATTTCTGACTTAGAAATATTCATCACCGGTTCAAAACAAGTGGTTCATTATAGTAATGATCCCTATTACCTAACCCTAACCCTAACCCTAACCCTAACCCTAACATCGCGCTCATCCATAACCCTAACCCTAACCCTAACCCTAACCCTAACCCTAGACAATCGTTTAGAGAGAAAAATGTGCAGAATTAAATTTCCAACAAAATGATACCTCACTTATGAGGATTGGTCAAAATATAAAAAAGATATGTGTGTTTTTAAGAATTTCTGACTTAGAAATATTCATCACCGGTTCAAAACAAGTGGTTCATTATAGTAATGGTCCCTATTACCTAACCCTAACCCTAACCCTAACCCTAACCCTAACCCTAACATCGCGCTCATCCACAACCCTAACCCTAACCCTAACCCTAACCCTAACCCTAACCCTAGACAATCGTTTAGAGAGAAAAATGTGCAGAATTAAATTTCCAACAAAATGATACCTCACTTATGAGGATTGGTCAAAATATAAAAAAGATATGTGTGTTTTTAAGAATTTCTGACTTAGATATATTCATCACCGGTTCAAAACAAGTGGTTCATTATAGTAATGATCCCTATTACCTAACCCTAACCCTAACCCTAACCCTAACCCTAACCCTAACATCGCGCTCATCCATAACCCTAACCCTAACCCTAACGCTAACCCTAACCCTAACCCTAGACAATCGTTTAGAGAGAAAAATGTGCAGAATTAAATTTCCAACAAAATGATACCTCACTTATGAGGATTGGTCAAAATATAAAAAAGATATGTGTGTTTTTAAGAATTTCTGACTTAGAAATATTCATCACCGGTTCAAAACAAGTGGTTCATTATAGTAATGATCCCTATTACCTAACCCTAACCCTAACCCTAACCCTAACCCTAACATCGCGCTCATCCATAACCCTAACCCTAACC
>OZ012688.1:760000-765000 GCA_963942565.1 Maea johnstoni | reverse complement strand
GTCAAAATATAAAAAAGATATGTGTGTTTTTAAGAATTTCTGACTTAGAAATATTCATCACCGGTTCAAAACAAGTGGTTCATTATAGTAATGATCCCTATTACCTAACCCTAACCCTAACCCTAACCCTAACCCTAACATCGCGCTCATCCATAACCCTAACCCTAACCCTAACCCTAACCCTAACCCTAGACAATCGTTTAGAGAGAAAAATGTGCAGAATTAAATTTCCAACAAAATGATACCTTACTTATGAGGATTGGTCAAAATATAAAAAAGATATGTGTGTTTTTAAGAATTTCTGACTTAGAAATATTCATCACCGGTTCAAAACAAGTGGTTCATTATAGTAATGGTCCCTATTACCTAACCCTAACCCTAACCCTAACCCTAACCCTAACCCTAACATCGCGCTCATCCACAACCCTAACCCTAACCCTAACCCTAACCCTAACCCTAACCCTAGACAATCGTTTAGAGAGAAAAATGTGCAGAATTAAATTTCCAACAAAATGATACCTCACTTATGAGGATTGGTCAAAATATAAAAAAGATATGTGTGTTTTTAAGAATTTCTGACTTAGATATATTCATCACCGGTTCAAAACAAGTGGTTCATTATAGTAATGATCCCTATTACCTAACCCTAACCCTAACCCTAACCCTAACCCTAACCCTAACCCTAACATCGCGCTCATCCATAACCCTAACCCTAACCCTAACCCTAACCCTAACCCTAGACAATCGTTTAGAGAGAAAAATGTGCAGAATTAAATTTCCAACAAAATGATACCTCACTTATGAGGATTGGTCAAAATATAAAAAAGATATGTGTGTTTTTAAGAATTTCTGACTTAGAAATATTCATCACCGGTTCAAAACAAGTGGTTCATTATAATAATGATCCCTATTACCTAACCCTAACCCTAACCCTAACCCTAACCCTAACCCTAACATCGCGCTCATCCATAACCCTAACCCTAACCCTAACCCTAGACAATCGTTTAGAGAGAAAAATGTGCAGAATTAAATTTCCAACAAAATGATACCTCACTTATGAGGATTGGTCAAAATATAAAAAAGATATGTGTGTTTTTAAGAATTTCTGACTTAGAAATATTCATCACCGGTTCAAAACAAGTGGTTCATTATAATAATGATCCCTATTACCTAACCCTAACCCTAACCCTAACCCTAACCCTAACCCTAACATCGCGCTCATCCATAACCCTAACCCTAACCCTAACCCTAGACAATCGTTTAGAGAGAAAAATGTGCAGAATTAAATTTCCAACAAAATGATACCTCACTTATGAGGATTGGTCAAAATATAAAAAAGATATGTGTGTTTTTAAGAATTTCTGACTTAGAAATATTCATCACCGGTTCAAAACAAGTGGTTCATTATAGTAATGGTCCCTATTACCTAACCCTAACCCTAACCCTAACCCTAACCCTAACCCTAACATCGCGCTCATCCACAACCCTAACCCTAACCCTAACCCTAACCCTAACCCTAACCCTAACCCTAGACAATCGTTTAGAGAGAAAAATGTGCAGAATTAAATTTCCAACAAAATGATACCTCACTCATGAGGATTGGTCAAAATATAAAAAAGATATGTGTGTTTTTAAGAATTTCTGACTTAGATATATTCATCACCGGTTCAAAACAAGTGGTTCATTATAGTAATGATCCCTATTACCTAACCCTAACCCTAACCCTAACCCTAACCCTAACCCTAACATCGCGCTCATCCATAACCCTAACCCTAACCCTAACCCTAACCCTAACCCTAACCCTAGACAATCGTTTAGAGAGAAAAATGTGCAGAATTAAATTTCCAACAAAATGATACCTCACTTATGAGGATTGGTCAAAATATAAAAAAGATATGTGTGTTTTTAAGAATTTCTGACTTAGAAATATTCATCACCGGTTCAAAACAAGTGGTTCATTATAGTAATGATCCCTATTACCTAACCCTAACCCTAACCCTAACCCTAACCCTAACATCGCGCTCATCCATAACCCTAACCCTAACCCTAACCCTAACCCTAACCCTAGACAATCGTTTAGAGAGAAAAATGTGCAGAATTAAATTTCCAACAAAATGATACCTCACTTATGAGGATTGGTCAAAATATAAAAAAGATATGTGTGTTTTTAAGAATTTCTGACTTAGAAATATTCATCACCGGTTCAAAACAAGTGGTTCATTATAGTAATGGTCCCTATTACCTAACCCTAACCCTAACCCTAACCCTAACCCTAACCCTAACATCGCGCTCATCAACAACCCTAACCCTAACCCTAACCCTAACCCTAACCCTAACCCTAGACAATCGTTTAGAGAGAAAAATGTGCAGAATTAAATTTCCAACAAAATGATACCTCACTTATGAGGATTGGTCAAAATATAAAAAAGATATGTGTGTTTTTAAGAATTTCTGACTTAGATATATTCATCACCGGTTCAAAACAAGTGGTTCATTATAGTAATGATCCCTATTACCTAACCCTAACCCTAACCCTAACCCTAACCCTAACATCGCGCTCATCCATAACCCTAACCCTAACCCTAACCTTAACCCTAACCCTAACCCTAGACAATCGTTTAGAGAGAAAAATGTGCAGAATTAAATTTCCAACAAAATGATACCTCACTTATGAGGATTGGTCAAAATATAAAAAAGATATGTGTGTTTTTAAGAATTTCTGACTTAGAAATATTCATCACCGGTTCAAAACAAGTGGTTCATTATAGTTATGATCCCTATTACCTAACCCTAACCCTAACCCTAACCCTAACCCTAACATCGCGCTCATCCATAACCCTAACCCTAACCCTAACCCTAACCCTAACCCTAACCCTAACCCTAGACAATCGTTTAGAGAGAAAAATGTGCAGAATTAAATTTCCAACAAAATGATACCTCACTTATGAGGATTGGTCAAAATATAAAAAAGATATGTGTGTTTTTAAGAATTTCTGACTTAGAAATATTCATCACCGGTTCAAAACAAGTGGTTCATTATAGTAATGATCCCTATTACCTAACCCTAACCCTAACCCTAACCCTAACCCTAACCCTAACCCTAACATCGCGCTCATCCACAACCCTAACCCTAACCCTAACCCTAACCCTAACCCTAGACAATCGTTTAGAGAGAAAAATGTGCAGAATTAAATTTCCAACAAAATGATACCTCACTTATGAGGATTGGTCAAAATATAAAAAAGATAAGTGTGTTTTTAAGAATTTCTGACTTAGATATATTCATCACCGGTTCAAAACAAGTGGTTCATTATAGTAATGATCCCTATTACCTAACCCTAACCCTAACCCTAACCCTAACCCTAACCCTAACATCGCGCTCATCCATAACCCTAACCCTAACCCTAACCCTAACCCTAACCCTAGACAATCGTTTAGAGAGAAAAATGTGCAGAATTAAATTTCCAACAAAATGATACCTCCCTTATGAGGATTGGTCAAAATATAAAAAAGATATGTGTGTTTTTAAGAATTTCTGACTTAGAAATATTCATCACCGGTTCAAAACAAGTGGTTCATTATAGTAATGATCCCTATTACCTAACCCTAACCCTAACCCTAACCCTAACCCTAACATCGCGCTCATCCATAACCCTAACCCTAACCCTAACCCTAACCCTAACCCTAACCCTAGACAATCGTTTAGAGAGAAAAATGTGCAGAATTAAATTTCCAACAAAATGATACCTCACTTATGAGGATTGGTCAAAATATAAAAAAGATATGTGTGTTTTTAAGAATTTCTGACTTAGAAATATTCATCACCGGTTCAAAACAAGTGGTTCATTATAGTAATGGTCCCTATTACCTAACCCTAACCCTAACCCTAACCCTAACCCTAACCCTAACATCGCGCTCATCCACAACCCTAACCCTAACCCTAACCCTAACCCTAACCCTAACCCTAACCCTAGACAATCGTTTAGAGAGAAAAATGTGCAGAATTAAATTTCCAACAAAATGATACCTCACTTATGAGGATTGGTCAAAATATAAAAAAGATATGTGTGTTTTTAAGAATTTCTGACTTAGATATATTCATCACCGGTTCAAAACAAGTGGTTCATTATAGTAATGATCCCTATTACCTAACCCTAACCCTAACCCTAACCCTAACCCTAACCCTAACCCTAACATCGCGCTCATCCATAACCCTAACCCTAACCCTAACCCTAACCCTAACCCTAGACAATCGTTTAGAGAGAAAAATGTGCAGAATTAAATTTCCAACAAAATGATACCTCACTTATGAGGATTGGTCAAAATATAAAAAAGATATGTGTGTTTTTAAGAATTTCTGACTTAGAAATATTCATCACCGGTTCAAAACAAGTGGTTCATTATAGTAATGATCCCTATTACCTAACCCTAACCCTAACCCTAACCCTAACCCTAACATCGCGCTCATCCATAACCCTAACCCTAACCCTAACCCTAACCCTAACCCTAACCCTAACCCTAGACAATCGTTTAGAGAGAAAAATGTGCAGAATTAAATTTCCAACAAAATGATACCTCACTTATGAGGATTGGTCAAAATATAAAAAAGATATGTGTGTTTTAAAGAATTTCTGACTTAGAAATATTCATCACCGGTTCAAAACAAGTGGTTCATTATAGTAATGGTCCCTATTACCTAACCCTAACCCTAACCCTAACCCTAACCCTAACCCTAACATCGCGCTCATCCACAACCCTAACCCTAACCCTAACCCTAACCCTAACCCTAGACAATCGTTTAGAGAGAAAAATGTGCAGAATTAAATTTCCAACAAAATGATACCTCACTTATGAGGATTGGTCAAAATATAAAAAAGATATGTGTGTTTTTAAGAATTTCTGACTTAGATATATTCATCACCGGTTCAAAACAAGTGGTTCATTATAGTAATGATCCCTATTACCTAACCCTAACCCTAACCCTAACCCTAACCCTAACC
>OZ012688.1:750000-752500 GCA_963942565.1 Maea johnstoni | reverse complement strand
AAAACAAGTGGTTCATTATAGTAATGATCCCTATTACCTAACCCTAACCCTAACCCTAACCCTAACCCTAACATCGCGCTCATCCATAACCCTAACCCTAACCCTAACCCTAACCCTAACCCTAGACAATCGTTTAGAGAGAAAAATGTGCAGAATTAAATTTCCAACAAAATGATACCTCCCTTATGAGGATTGGTCAAAATATAAAAAAGATATGTGTGTTTTTAAGAATTTCTGACTTAGAAATATTCATCACCGGTTCAAAACAAGTGGTTCATTATAGTAATGATCCCTATTACCTAACCCTAACCCTAACCCTAACCCTAACCCTAACCCTAACATCGCGCTCATCCATAACCCTAACCCTAACCCTAACCCTAACCCTAACCCTAACCCTAGACAATCGTTTAGAGAGAAAAATGTGCAGAATTAAATTTCCAACAAAATGATACCTCACTTATGAGGATTGGTCAAAATATAAAAAAGATATGTGTGTTTTTAAGAATTTCTGACTTAGAAATATTCATCACCGGTTCAAAACAAGTGGTTCATTATAGTAATGGTCCCTATTACCTAACCCTAACCCTAACCCTAACCCTAACCCTAACCCTAACATCGCGCTCATCCACAACCCTAACCCTAACCCTAACCCTAACCCTAACCCTAACCCTAACCCTAGACAATCGTTTAGAGAGAAAAATGTGCAGAATTAAATTTCCAACAAAATGATACCTCACTTATGAGGATTGGTCAAAATATAAAAAAGATATGTGTGTTTTTAAGAATTTCTGACTTAGATATATTCATCACCGGTTCAAAACAAGTGGTTCATTATAGTAATGATCCCTATTACCTAACCCTAACCCTAACCCTAACCCTAACCCTAACCCTAACCCTAACATCGCGCTCATCCATAACCCTAACCCTAACCCTAACCCTAACCCTAACCCTAACCCTAGACAATCGTTTAGAGAGAAAAATGTGCAGAATTAAATTTCCAACAAAATGATACCTCACTTATGAGGATTGGTCAAAATATAAAAAAGATATGTGTGTTTTTAAGAATTTCTGACTTAGAAATATTCATCACCGGTTCAAAACAAGTGGTTCATTATAGTAATGATCCCAATTACCTAACCCTAACCCTAACCCTAACCCTAACCCTAACATCGCGCTCATCCATAACCCTAACCCTAACCCTAACCCTAACCCTAACCCTAACCCTAGACAATCGTTTAGAGAGAAAAATGTGCAGAATTAAATTTCCAACAAAATGATACCTCACTTATGAGGATTGGTCAAAATATAAAAAAGATATGTGTGTTTTTAAGAATTTCTGACTTAGAAATATTCATCACCGGTTCAAAACAAGTGGTTCATTATAGTAATGGTCCCTATTACCTAACCCTAACCCTAACCCTTACCCTAACCCTAACCCTAACATCGCGCTCATCCACAACCCTAACCCTAACCCTAACCCTAACCCTAACCCTAGACAATCGTTTAGAGAGAAAAATGTGCAGAATTAAATTTCCAACAAAATGATACCTCACTTATGAGGATTGGTCAAAATATAAAAAAGATATGTGTGTTTTTAAGAATTTCTGACTTAGATATATTCATCACCGGTTCAAAACAAGTGGTTCATTATAGTAATGATCCCTATTACCTAACCCTAACCCTAACCCTAACCCTAACCCTAACCCTAACATCGCGCTCATCCATAACCCTAACCCTAACCCTAACCCTAACCCTAACCCTAACCCTAGACAATCGTTTAGAGAGAAAAATGTGCAGAATTAAATTTCCAACAAAATGATACCTCACTTATGAGGATTGGTCAAAATATAAAAAAGATATGTGTGTTTTTAAGAATTTCTGACTTAGAAATATTCATCACCGGTTCAAAACAAGTGGTTCATTATAGTAATGATCCCTATTACCTAACCCTAACCCTAACCCTAACCCTAACCCTAACCCTAACATCGCGCTCATCCATAACCCTAACCCTAACCCTAACCCTAACCCTAACCCTAGACAATCGTTTAGAGAGAAAAATGTGCAGAATTAAATTTCCAACAAAATGATACCTCACTTATGAGGATTGGTCAAAATATAAAAAAGATATGTGTGTTTTTAAGAATTTCTGACTTAGAAATATTCATCACCGGTTCAAAACAAGTGGTTCATTATAGTAATGGTCCCTATTACCTAACCCTAACCCTAACCCTAACCCTAACCCTAACCCTAACCCTAACATCGCGCTCATCCACAACCCTAACCCTAACCCTAACCCTAACCCTAACCCTAACCCTAGACAATCGTTTAGAGAGAAAAATGTGCAGAATTAAATTTCCAACAAAATGATACCTCACTTATGAGGATTGGTCAAAATATAAAAAAGATATGTGTGTTTTTAAGAATTTCTGACTTAGATATATTCATCACCGGTTCAAAACAAGTGGTTCATTATAGTAATGATCCCTATTACCTAACCCTA
>OZ012688.1:737500-740000 GCA_963942565.1 Maea johnstoni | reverse complement strand
TAGAAATATTCATCACCGGTTCAAAACAAGTGGTTCATTATAGTAATGATCCCTATTACCTAACCCTAACCCTAACCCTAACCCTAACCCTAACATCGCGCTCATCCATAACCCTAACCCTAACCCTAACCCTAACCCTAACCCTAACCCTAGACAATCGTTTAGAGAGAAAAATGTGCAGAATTAAATTTCCAACAAAATGATACCTCACTTATGAGGATTGGTCAAAATATAAAAAAGATATGTGTGTTTTTAAGAATTTCTGACTTAGAAATATTCATCACCGGTTCAAAACAAGTGGTTCATTATAGTAATGGTCCCTATTACCTAACCCTAACCCTAACCCTAACCCTAACCCTAACCCTAACATCGCGCTCATCCACAACCCTAACCCTAACCCTAACCCTAACCCTAACCCTAACCCTAGACAATCGTTTAGAGAGAAAAATGTGCAGAATTAAATTTCCAACAAAATGATACCTCACTTATGAGGATTGGTCAAAATATAAAAAAGATATGTGTGTTTTTAAGAATTTCTGACTTAGATATATTCATCACCGGTTCAAAACAAGTGGTTCATTATAGTAATGATCCCTATTACCTAACCCTAACCCTAACCCTAACCCTAACCCTAACATCGCGCTCATCCATAACCCTAACCCTAACCCTTACCCTAACCCTAACCCTAACCCCAGACAATCGTTTAGAGAGAAAAATGTGCAGAATTAAATTTCCAACAAAATGATACCTCACTTATGAGGATTGGTCAAAATATAAAAAAGATATGTGTGTTTTTAAGAATTTCTGACTTAGAAATATTCATCACCGGTTCAAAACAAGTGGTTCATTATAGTAATGATCCCTATTACCTAACCCTAACCCTAACCCTAACCCTAACCCTAACATCGCGCTCATCCATAACCCTAACCCTAACCCTAACCCTAACCCTAACCCTAGACAATCGTTTAGAGAGAAAAATGTGCAGAATTAAATTTCCAACAAAATGATACCTCACTTATGAGGATTGGTCAAAATATAAAAAAGATATGTGTGTTTTTAAGAATTTCTGACTTAGAAATATTCATCACCGGTTCAAAACAAGTGGTTCATTATAGTAATGGTCCCTATTACCTAACCCTAACCCTAACCCTAACCCTAACCCTAACATCGCGCTCATCCACAACCCTAACCCTAACCCTAACCCTAACCCTAACCCTAACCCTAGACAATCGTTTAGAGAGAAAAATGTGCAGAATTAAATTTCCAACAAAATGATACCTCACTTATGAGGATTGGTCAAAATATAAAAAAGATATGTGTGTTTTTAAGAATTTCTGACTTAGATATATTCATCACCGGTTCAAAACAAGTGGTTCATTATAGTAATGATCCCTATTACCTAACCCTAACCCTAACCCTAACCCTAACCCTAACATCGCGCTCATCCATAACCCTAACCCTAACCCTAACCCTAACCCTAACCCTAGACAATCGTTTAGAGAGAAAAATGTGCAGAATTAAATTTCCAACAAAATGATACCTCACTTATGAGGATTGGTCAAAATATAAAAAAGATATGTGTGTTTTTAAGAATTTCTGACTTAGAAATATTCATCACCGGTTCAAAACAAGTGGTTCATTATAGTAATGATCCCTATTACCTAACCCTAACCCTAACCCTAACCCTAACCCTAACATCGCGCTCATCCATAACCCTAACCCTAACCCTAACCCTAACCCTAACCCTAACCCTAGACAATCGTTTAGAGAGAAAAATGTGCAGAATTAAATTTCCAACAAAATGATACCTCACTTATGAGGATTGGTCAAAATATAAAAAAGATATGTGTGTTTTTAAGAATTTCTGACTTAGATATATTCATCACCGGTTCAAAACAAGTGGTTCATTATAGTAATGATCCCTATTACCTAACCCTAACCCTAACCCTAACCCTAACCCTAACATCGCGCTCATCCATAACCCTAACCCTAACCCTAACCTTAACCCTAACCCTAACCCTAGACAATCGTTTAGAGAGAAAAATGTGCAGAATTAAATTTCCAACAAAATGATACCTCACTTATGAGGATTGGTCAAAATATAAAAAAGATATGTGTGTTTTTAAGAATTTCTGACTTAGAAATATTCATCACCGGTTCAAAACAAGTGGTTCATTATAGTAATGATCCCTATTACCTAACCCTAACCCTAACCCTAACCCTAACCCTAACCCTAACATCGCGCTCATCCATAACCCTAACCCTAACCCTAACCCTAACCCTAACCCTAACCCTAGACAATCGTTTAGAGAGAAAAATGTGCAGAATTAAATTTCCAACAAAATGATACCTCACTTATGAGGATTGGTCAAAATATAAAAAAGATATGTGTGTTTTTAAGAATTTCTGACTTAGAAATATTCATCACCGGTTCAAAACAAGTGGTTCATTATAGTAATGGTCCCTATTACCTAACCCTAACCCTAACCCTAACCCTAAC
>OZ012688.1:707500-727500 GCA_963942565.1 Maea johnstoni | reverse complement strand
ACCCTAACCCTAACCCTAACCCTAACATCGCGCTCATCCATAACCCTAACCCTAACCCTAACCCTAACCCTAACCCTAGACAATCGTTTAGAGAGAAAAATGTGCAGAATTAAATTTCCAACAAAATGATACCTCACTTATGAGGATTGGTCAAAATATAAAAAAGATATGTGTGTTTTTAAGAATTTCTGACTTAGAAATATTCATCACCGGTTCAAAACAAGTGGTTCATTATAGTAATGATCCCTATTACCTAACCCTAACCCTAACCCTAACCCTAACCCTAACCCTAACATCGCGCTCATCCATAACCCTAACCCTAACCCTAACCCTAACCCTAACCCTAGACAATCGTTTAGAGAGAAAAATGTGCAGAATTAAATTTCCAACAAAATGATACCTCACTTATGAGGATTGGTCAAAATATAAAAAAGATATGTGTGTTTTTAAGAATTTCTGACTTAGAAATATTCATCACCGGTTCAAAACAAGTGGTTCATTATAGTAATGATCCCTATTACCTAACCCTAACCCTAACCCTAACCCTAACCCTAACCCTAACATCGCGCTCATCCATAACCCTAACCCTAACCCTAACCCTAACCCTAACCCTAACCCTAGACAATCGTTTAGAGAGAAAAATTTGCAGAATTAAATTTCCAACAAAATGATACCTCACTTATGAGGATTGGTCAAAATATAAAAAAGATATGTGTGTTTTTAAGAATTTCTGACTTAGAAATATTCATCACCGGTTCAAAACAAGTGGTTCATTATAGTAATGGTCCCTATTACCTAACCCTAACCCTAACCCTAACCCTAACCCTAACCCTAACATCGCGCTCATCCACAACCCTAACCCTAACCCTAACCCTAACCCTAACCCTAACCCTAGACAATCGTTTAGAGAGAAAAATGTGCAGAATTAAATTTCCAACAAAATGATACCTCACTTATGAGGATTGGTCAAAATATAAAAAAGATATGTGTGTTTTTAAGAATTTCTGACTTAGATATATTCATCACCGGTTCAAAACAAGTGGTTCATTATAGTAATGATCCCTATTACCTAACCCTAACCCTAACCCTAACCCTAACCCTAACCCTAACATCGCGCTCATCCATAACCCTAACCCTAACCCTAACCCTAACCCTAACCCTAGACAATCGTTTAGAGAGAAAAATGTGCAGAATTAAATTTCCAACAAAATGATACCTCACTTATGAGGATTGGTCAAAATATAAAAAAGATATGTGTGTTTTTAAGAATTTCTGACTTAGAAATATTCATCACCGGTTCAAAACAAGTGGTTCATTATAGTAATGATCCCTATTACCTAACCCTAACCCTAACCCTAACCCTAACCCTAACCCTAACATCGCGCTCATCCATAACCCTAACCCTAACCCTAACCCTAACCCTAACCCTAGACAATCGTTTAGAGAGAAAAATGTGCAGAATTAAATTTCCAACAAAATGATACCTCACTTATGAGGATTGGTCAAAATATAAAAAAGATATGTGTGTTTTTAAGAATTTCTGACTTAGAAATATTCATCACCGGTTCAAAACAAGTGGTTCATTATAGTAATGGTCCCTATTACCTAACCCTAACCCTAACCCTAACCCTAACCCTAACCCTAACCCTAACATCGCGCTCATCCACAACCCTAACCCTAACCCTAACCCTAACCCTAACCCTAACCCTAGACAATCGTTTAGAGAGAAAAATGTGCAGAATTAAATTTCCAAAAAAATGATACCTCACTTATGAGGATTGGTCAAAATATAAAAAAGATATGTGTGTTTTTAAGAATTTCTGACTTAGATATATTCATCACCGGTTCAAAACAAGTGGTTCATTATAGTAATGATCCCTATTACCTAACCCTAACCCTAACCCTAACCCTAACCCTAACCCTAACATCGCGCTCATCCATAACCCTAACCCTAACCCTAACCCTAACCCTAACCCCAGACAATCGTTTAGAGAGAAAAATGTGCAGAATTAAATTTCCAACAAAATGATACCTCACTTATGAGGATTGGTCAAAATATAAAAAAGATATGTGTGTTTTTAAGAATTTCTGACTTAGAAATATTCATCACCGGTTCAAAACAAGTGGTTCATTATAGTAATGATCCCTATTACCTAACCCTAACCCTAACCCTAACCCTAACCCTAACCCTAACATCGCGCTCATCCATAACCCTAACCCTAACCCTAACCCTAACCCTAACCCTAGACAATCGTTTAGAGAGAAAAATGTGCAGAATTAAATTTCCAACAAAATGATACCTCACTTATGAGGATTGGTCAAAATATAAAAAAGATATGTGTGTTTTTAAGAATTTCTGACTTAGAAATATTCATCACCGGTTCAAAACAAGTGGTTCATTATAGTAATGATCCCTATTACCTAACCCTAACCCTAACCCTAACCCTAACCCTAACATCGCGCTCATCCATAACCCTAACCCTAACCCTAACCCTAACCCTAACCCTAGACAATCGTTTAGAGAGAAAAATGTGCAGAATTAAATTTCCAACAAAATGATACCTCACTTATAAGGATTGGTCAAAATATAAAAAAGATATGTGTGTTTTTAAGAATTTCTGACTTAGAAATATTCATCACCGGTTCAAAACAAGTGGTTCATTATAGTAATGGTCCCTATTACCTAACCCTAACCCTAACCCTAACCCTAACCCTAACCCTAACATCGCGCTCATCCACAACCCTAACCCTAACCCTAACCCTAACCCTAACCCTAGACAATCGTTTAGAGAGAAAAATGTGCAGAATTAAATTTCCAACAAAATGATACCTCACTTATGAGGATTGGTCAAAATATAAAAAAGATATGTGTGTTTTTAAGAATTTCTGACTTAGATATATTCATCACCGGTTCAAAACAAGTGGTTCATTATAGTAATGATCCCTATTACCTAACCCTAACCCTAACCCTAACCCTAACCCTAACATCGCGCTCATCCATAACCCTAACCCTTACCCTAACCCTAACCCTAACCCTAACCCTAGACAATCGTTTAGAGAGAAAAATGTGCAGAATTAAATTTCCAACAAAATGATACCTCACTTATGAGGATTGGTCAAAATATAAAAAAGATATGTGTGTTTTTAAGAATTTCTGACTTAGAAATATTCATCACCGGTTCAAAACAAGTGGTTCATTATAGTAATGATCCCTATTACCTAACCCTAACCCTAACCCTAACCCTAACCCTAACCCTAACATCGCGCTCATCCATAACCCTAACCCTAACCCTAACCCTAACCCTAACCCTAACCCTAGACAATCGTTTAGAGAGAAAAATGTGCAGAATTAAATTTCCAACAAAATGATACCTCACTTATGAGGATTGGTCAAAATATAAAAAAAGATATGTGTGTTTTTAAGAATTTCTGACTTAGAAATATTCATCACCGGTTCAAAACAAGTGGTTCATTATAGTAATGGTCCCTATTACCTAACCCTAACCCTAACCCTAACCCTAACCCTAACCCTAACATCGCGCTCATCCACAACCCTAACCCTAACCCTAACCCTAACCCTAGACAATCGTTTAGAGAGAAAAATGTGCAGAATTAAATTTCCAACAAAATGATACCTCACTTATGAGGATTGGTCAAAATATAAAAAAGATATGTGTGTTTTTAAGAATTTCTGACTTAGATATATTCATCACCGGTTCAAAACAAGTGGTTCATTATAGTAATGATCCCTATTACCTAACCCTAACCCTAACCCTAACCCTAACCCTAACCCTAACATCGCGCTCATCCATAACCCTAACCCTAACCCTAACCCTAACCCTAACCCTAAAAAACAAGTGGTTCATTATAGTAATGGTCCCTATTACCTAACCCTAACCCTAACCCTAACCCTAACCCTAACCCTAACATCGCGCTCATCCACAACCCTAACCCTAACCCTAACCCTAACCCTAACCCTAACCCTAGACAATCGTTTAGAGAGAAAAATGTGCAGAATTAAATTTCCAACAAAATGATACCTCACTTATGAGGATTGGTCAAAATATAAAAAAGATATGTGTGTTTTTAAGAATTTCTGACTTAGATATATTCATCACCGGTTCAAAACAAGTGGTTCATTATAGTAATGATCCCTATTACCTAACCCTAACCCTAACCCTAACCCTAACCCTAACCCTAACATCGCGCTCATCCATAACCCTAACCCTAACCCTAACCCTAACCCTAACCCTAACCCTAGACAATCGTTTAGAGAGAAAAATGTGCAGAATTAAATTTCCAACAAAATGATACCTCACTTATGAGGATTGGTCAAAATATAAAAAAGATATGTGTGTTTTTAAGAATTTCTGACTTAGAAATATTCATCACCGGTTCAAAACAAGTGGTTCATTATAGTAATGATCCCTATTACCTAACCCTAACCCTAACCCTAACCCTAACCCTAACATCGCGCTCATCCATAACCCTAACCCTAACCCTAACCCTAACCCTAACCCTAACCCTAGACAATCGTTTAGAGAGAAAAATGTGCAGAATTAAATTTCCAACAAAATGATACCTCACTTATGAGGATTGGTCAAAATATAAAAAAGATATGTGTGTTTTTAAGAATTTCTGACTTAGAAATATTCATCACCGGTTCAAAACAAGTGGTTCATTATAGTAATGGTCCCTATTACCTAACCCTAACCCTAACCCTAACCCTAACCCTAACCCTAACATCGCGCTCATCCACAACCCTAACCCTAACCCTAACCCTAACCCTAACCCTAACCCTAGACAATCGTTTAGAGAGAAAAATGTGCAGAATTAAATTTCCAACAAAATGATACCTCACTTATGAGGATTGGTCAAAATATAAAAAAGATATGTGTGTTTTTAAGAATTTCTGACTTAGATATATTCATCACCGGTTCAAAACAAGTGGTTCATTATAGTAATGATCCCTATTACCTAACCCTAACCCTAACCCTAACCCTAACCCTAACCCTAACATCGCGCTCATCCATAACCCTAACCCTAACCCTAACCCTAACCCTAACCCTAGACAATCGTTTAGAGAGAAAAATGTGCAGAATTAAATTTCCAACAAAATGATACCTCACTTATGAGGATTGGTCAAAATATAAAAAAGATATGTGTGTTTTTAAGAATTTCTGACTTAGATATATTCATCACCGGTTCAAAACAAGTGGTTCATTATAGTAATGATCCCTATTACCTAACCCTAACCCTAACCCTAACCCTAACCCTAACCCTAACATCGCGCTCATCCATAACCCTAACCCTAACCCTAACCCTAACCCTAACCCTAACCCTAGACAATCGTTTAGAGAGAAAAATGTGCAGAATTAAATTTCCAACAAAATGATACCTCACTTATGAGGATTGGTCAAAATATAAAAAAGATATGTGTGTTTTTAAGAATTTCTGACTTAGAAATATTCATCACCGGTTCAAAACAAGTGGTTCATTATAGTAATGATCCCTATTACCTAACCCTAACCCTAACCCTAACCCTAACCCTAACCCTAACATCGCGCTCATCCATAACCCTAACCCTAACCCTAACCCTAACCCTAACCCTAGACAATCGTTTAGAGAGAAAAATGTGCAGAATTAAATTTCCAACAAAATGATACCTCACTTATGAGGATTGGTCAAAATATAAAAAAGATATGTGTGTTTTTAAGAATTTCTGACTTAGAAATATTCATCACCGGTTCAAAACAAGTGGTTCATTATAGTAATGGTCCCTATTACCTAACCCTAACCCTAACCCTAACCCTAACCCTAACCCTAACATCGCGCTCATCCACAACCCTAACCCTAACCCTAACCCTAACCCTAACCCTAGACAATCGTTTAGAGAGAAAAATGTGCAGAATTAAATTTCCAACAAAATGATACCTCACTTATGAGGATTGGTCAAAATATAAAAAAGATATGTGTGTTTTTAAGAATTTCTGACTTAGATATATTCATCACCGGTTCAAAACAAGTGGTTCATTATAGTAATGATCCCTATTACCTAACCCTAACCCTAACCCTAACCCTAACCCTAACATCGCGCTCATCCATAACCCTAACCCTAACCCTAACCCTAACCCTAACCCTAGACAATCGTTTAGAGAGAAAAATGTGCAGAATTAAATTTCCAACAAAATGATACCTCACTTATGAGGATTGGTCAAAATATAAAAAAGATATGTGTGTTTTTAAGAATTTCTGACTTAGAAATATTCATCACCGGTTCAAAACAAGTGGTTCATTATAGTAATGATCCCTATTACCTAACCCTAACCCTAACCCTAACCCTAACCCTAACATCGCGCTCATCCATAACCCTAACCCTAACCCTAACCCTAACCCTAACCCTAGACAATCGTTTAGAGAGAAAAATGTGCAGAATTAAATTTCCAACAAAATGATACCTCACTTATGAGGATTGGTCAAAATATAAAAAAGATATGTGTGTTTTTAAGAATTTCTGACTTAGAAATATTCATCACCGGTTCAAAACAAGTGGTTCATTATAGTAATGGTCCCTATTACCTAACCCTAACCCTAACCCTAACCCTAACCCTAACATCGCGCTCATCCACAACCCTAACCCTAACCCTAACCCTAACCCTAACCCTAGACAATCGTTTAGAGAGAAAAATGTGCAGAATTAAATTTCCAACAAAATGATACCTCACTTATGAGGATTGGTCAAAATATAAAAAAGATATGTGTGTTTTTAAGAATTTCTGACTTAGATATATTCATCACCGGTTCAAAACAAGTGGTTCATTATAGTAATGATCCCTATTACCTAACCCTAACCCTAACCCTAACCCTAACCCTAACCCTAACATCGCGCTCATCCATAACCCTAACCCTAACCCTAACCCTAACCCTAACCCTAACCCTAGACAATCGTTTAGAGAGAAAAATGTGCAGAATTAAATTTCCAACAAAATGATACCTCACTTATGAGGATTGGTCAAAATATAAAAAAGATATGTGTGTTTTTAAGAATTTCTGACTTAGAAATATTCATCACCGGTTCAAAACAAGTGGTTCATTATAGTAATGATCCCTATTACCTAACCCTCACCCTAACCCTAACCCTAACCCTAACATCGCGCTCATCCATAACCCTAACCCTAACCCTAACCCTAACCCTAACCCTAGACAATCGTTTAGAGAGAAAAATGTGCAGAATTAAATTTCCAACAAAATGATACCTCACTTATGAGGATTGGTCAAAATATAAAAAAGATATGTGTGTTTTTAAGAATTTCTGACTTAGAAATATTCATCACCGGTTCAAAACAAGTGGTTCATTATAGTAATGGTCCCTATTACCTAACCCTAACCCTAACCCTAACCCTAACCCTAACCCTAACCCTAACATCGCGCTCATCCACAACCCTAACCCTAACCCTAACCCTAACCCTAACCCTAGACAATCGTTTAGAGAGAAAAATGTGCAGAATTAAATTTCCAACAAAATGATACCTCACTTATGAGGATTGGTCAAAATATAAAAAAGATATGTGTGTTTTTAAGAATTTCTGACTTAGATATATTCATCACCGGTTCAAAACAAGTGGTTCATTATAGTAATGATCCCTATTACCTAACCCTAACCCTAACCCTAACCCTAACCCTAACCCTAACCCTAACATCGCGCTCATCCATAACCCTAACCCTAACCCTAACCCTAACCCTAACCCTAGACAATCGTTTAGAGAGAAAAATGTGCAGAATTAAATTTCCAACAAAATGATACCTCACTTATGAGGATTGGTCAAAATATAAAAAAGATATGTGTGTTTTTAAGAATTTCTGACTTAGAAATATTCATCACCGGTTCAAAACAAGTGGTTCATTATAGTAATGATCCCTATTACCTAACCCTAACCCTAACCCTAACCCTAACCCTAACCCTAACATCGCGCTCATCCATAACCCTAACCCTAACCCTAACCCTAACCCTAGACAATCGTTTAGAGAGAAAAATGTGCAGAATTGAATTTCCAACAAAATGATACCTCACTTATGAGGATTGGTCAAAATATAAAAAAGATATGTGTGTTTTTAAGAATTTCTGACTTAGAAATATTCATCACCGGTTCAAAACAAGTGGTTCATTATAGTAATGATCCCTATTACCTAACCCTAACCCTAACCCTAACCCTAACCCTAACCCTAACATCGCGCTCATCCACAACCCTAACCCTAACCCTAACCCTAACCCTAACCCTAACCCTAGACAATCGTTTAGAGAGAAAAATGTGCAGAATTAAATTTCCAACAAAATGATACCTCACTTATGAGGATTGGTCAAAATATAAAAAAGATATGTGTGTTTTTAAGAATTTCTGACTTAGATATATTCATCACCGGTTCAAAACAAGTGGTTCATTATAGTAATGATCCCTATCACCTAACCCTAACCCTAACCCTAACCCTAACCCTAACCCTAACCCTAGACAATCGTTTAGAGAGAAAAATGTGCAGAATTAAATTTCCAACAAAATGATACCTCACTTATGAGGATTGGTCAAAATATAAAAAAGATATGTGTGTTTTTAAGAATTTCTGACTTAGAAATATTCATCACCGGTTCAAAACAAGTGGTTCATTATAGTAATGATCCCTATTACCTAACCCTAACCCTAACCCTAACCCTAACCCTAACCCTAACATCGCGCTCATCCATAACCCTAACCCTAACCCTAACCCTAACCCTAACCCTAACCCTAGACAATCGTTTAGAGAGAAAAATGTGCAGAATTAAATTTCCAACAAAATGATACCTCACTTATGAGGATTGGTCAAAATATAAAAAAGATATGTGTGTTTTTAAGAATTTCTGACTTAGAAATATTCATCACCGGTTCAAAACAAGTGGTTCATTATAGTAATGGTCCCTATTACCTAACCCTAACCCTAACCCTAACCCTAACCCTAACCCTAACATCGCGCTCATCCACAACCCTAACCCTAACCCTAACCCTAACCCTAACCCTAACCCTAGACAATCGTTTAGAGAGAAAAATGTGCAGAATTAAATTTCCAACAAAATGATACCTCACTTATGAGGATTGGTCAAAATATAAAAAAGATATGTGTGTTTTTAAGAATTTCTGACTTAGATATATTCATCACCGGTTCAAAACAAGTGGTTCATTATAGTAATGATCCCTATTACCTAACCCTAACCCTAACCCTAACCCTAACCCTAACCCTAACCCTAACATCGCGCTCATCCATAACCCTAACCCTAACCGTAACCCTAACCCTAACCCTAACCCTAGACAATCGTTTAGAGAGAAAAATGTGCAGAATTAAATTTCCAACAAAATGATACCTCACTTATGAGGATTGGTCAAAATATAAAAAAGATATGTGTGTTTTTAAGAATTTCTGACTTAGAAATATTCATCACCGGTTCAAAACAAGTGGTTCATTATAGTAATGATCCCTATTACCTAACCCTAACCCTAACCCTAACCCTAACCCTAACATCGCGCTCATCCATAACCCTAACCCTAACCCTAACCCTAACCCTAACCCTAGACAATCGTTTAGAGAGAAAAATGTGCAGAATTAAATTTCCAACAAAATGATACCTCACTTATGAGGATTGGTCAAAATATAAAAAAGATATGTGTGTTTTTAAGAAATTCTGACTTAGAAATATTCATCACCGGTTCAAAACAAGTGGTTCATTATAGTAATGGTCCCTATTACCTAACCCTAACCCTAACCCTAACCCTAACCCTAACCCTAACATCGCGCTCATCCACAACCCTAACCCTAACCCTAACCCTAACCCTAACCCTAACCCTAGACAATCGTTTAGAGAGAAAAATGTGCAGAATTAAATTTCCAACAAAATGATACCTCACTTATGAGGATTGGTCAAAATATAAAAAAGATATGTGTGTTTTTAAGAATTTCTGACTTAGATATATTCATCACCGGTTCAAAACAAGTGGTTCATTATAGTAATGATCCCTATTACCTAACCCTAACCCTAACCCTAACCCTAACCCTAACCCTAACATCGCGCTCATCCATAACCCTAACCCTAACCCTAACCCTAACCCTAACCCTAGACAATCGTTTAGAGAGAAAAATGTGCAGAATTAAATTTCCAACAAAATGATACCTCACTTATGAGGATTGGTCAAAATATAAAAAAGATATGTGTGTTTTTAAGAATTTCTGACTTAGAAATATTCATCACCGGATCAAAACAAGTGGTTCATTATAGTAATGGTCCCTATTACCTAACCCTAACCCTAACCCTAACCCTAACCCTAACCCTAACATCGCGCTCATCCACAACCCTAACCCTAACCCTAACCCTAACCCTAACCCTAACCCTAGACAATCGTTTAGAGAGAAAAATGTGCAGAATTAAATTTCCAACAAAATGATACCTCACTTATGAGGATTGGTCAAAATATAAAAAAGATATGTGTGTTTTTAAGAATTTCTGACTTAGATATATTCATCACCGGTTCAAAACAAGTGGTTCATTATAGTAATGATCCCTATTACCTAACCCTAACCCTAACCCTAACCCTAACCCTAACCCTAACCCTAACATCGCGCTCATCCATAACCCTAACCCTAACCCTAACCCTAACCCTAACCCTAGACAATCGTTTAGAGAGAAAAATGTGCAGAATTAAATTTCCAACAAAATGATACCTCACTTATGAGGATTGGTCAAAATATAAAAAAGATATGTGTGTTTTTAAGAATTTCTGACTTAGAAATATTCATCACCGGTTCAAAACAAGTGGTTCATTATAGTAATGATCCCTATTACCTAACCCTAACCCTAACCCTAACCCTAACCCTAACATCGCGCTCATCCATAACCCTAACCCTAACCCTAACCCTAACCCTAACCCTAGACAATCGTTTTGAGAGAAAAATGTGCAGAATTAAATTTCCAACAAAATGATACCTCACTTATGAGGATTGGTCAAAATATAAAAAAGATATGTGTGTTTTTAAGAATTTCTGACTTAGAAATATTCATCACCGGTTCAAAACAAGTGGTTCATTATAGTAATGGTCCCTATTACCTAACCCTAACCCTAACCCTAACCCTAACCCTAACATCGCGCTCATCCACAACCCTAACCCTAACCCTAACCCTAACCCTAACCCTAACCCTAGACAATCGTTTAGAGAGAAAAATGTGCAGAATTAAATTTCCAACAAAATGATACCTCACTTATGAGGATTGGTCAAAATATAAAAAAGATATGTGTGTTTTTAAGAATTTCTGACTTAGATATATTCATCACCGGTTCAAAACAAGTGGTTCATTATAGTAATGATCCCTATTACCTAACCCTAACCCTAACCCTAACCCTAACCCTAACCCTAACATCGCGCTCATCCATAACCCTAACCCTAACCCTAACCCTAACCCTAACCCTAACCCTAGACAATCGTTTAGAGAGAAAAATGTGCAGAATTAAATTTCCAACAAAATGATACCTCACTTATGAGGATTGGTCAAAATATAAAAAAGATATGTGTGTTTTTAAGAATTTCTGACTTAGAAATATTCATCACCGGTTCAAAACAAGTGGTTCATTATAGTAATGATCCCTATTACCTAACCCTAACCCTAACCCTAACCCTAACCCTAACCCTAACATCGCGCTCATCCATAACCCTAACCCTAACCCTAACCCTAACCCTAACCCTAGACAATCGTTTAGAGAGAAAAATGTGCAGAATTAAATTTCCAACAAAATGATACCTCACTTATGAGGATTGGTCAAAATATAAAAAAGATATGTGTGTTTTTAAGAATTTCTGACTTAGAAATATTCATCACCGGTTCAAAACAAGTGGTTCATTATAGTAATGGTCCCTATTACCTAACCCTAACCCTAACCCTAACCCTAACCCTAACCCTAACATCGCGCTCATCCACAACCCTAACCCTAACCCTAACCCTAACCCTAACCCTAGACAATCGTTTAGAGAGAAAAATGTGCAGAATTAAATTTCCAACAAAATGATACCTCACTTATGAGGATTGGTCAAAATATAAAAAAGATATGTGTGTTTTTAAGAATTTCTGACTTAGATATATTCATCACCGGTTCAAAACAAGTGGTTCATTATAGTAATGATCCCTATTACCTAACCCTAACCCTAACCCTAACCCTAACCCTAACATCGCGCTCATCCATAACCCTAACCCTAACCCTAACCCTAACCCTAACCCTAACCCTAGACAATCGTTTAGAGAGAAAAATGTGCAGAATTAAATTTCCAACAAAATGATACCTCACTTATGAGGATTGGTCAAAATATAAAAAAGATATGTGTGTTTTTAAGAATTTCTGACTTAGAAATATTCATCACCGGTTCAAAACAAGTGGTTCATTATAGTAATGATCCCTATTACCTAACCCTAACCCTAACCCTAACCCTAACCCTAACCCTAACATCGCGCTCATCCATAACCCTAACCCTAACCCTAACCCTAACCCTAACCCTAGACAATCGTTTAGAGAGAAAAATGTGCAGAATTAAATTTCCAACAAAATGATACCTCACTTATGAGGATTGGTCAAAATATAAAAAAGATATGTGTGTTTTTAAGAATTTCTGACTTAGAAATATTCATCACCGGTTCAAAACAAGTGGTTCATTATAGTAATGGTCCCTATTACCTAACCCTAACCCTAACCCTAACCCTAACCCTAACCCTAACATCGCGCTCATCCACAACCCTAACCCTAACCCTAACCCTAACCCTAACCCTAACCCTAACCCTAGACAATCGTTTAGAGAGAAAAATGTGCAGAATTAAA
This sequence comes from Maea johnstoni, assembly GCA_963942565.1. Lineage (NCBI taxonomy): Eukaryota > Metazoa > Annelida > Polychaeta > Spionida > Magelonidae > Maea > Maea johnstoni. The sequence goes on along the minus strand of OZ012688.1, from coordinate 714,622 downwards.
TTTCCAACAAAATGATACCTCACTTATGAGGATTGGTCAAAATATAAAAAAGATATGTGTGTTTTTAAGAATTTCTGACTTAGATATATTCATCACCGGTTCAAAACAAGTGGTTCATTATAGTAATGATCCCTAATACCTAACCCTAACCCTAACCCTAACCCTAACCCTAACCCTAACATCGCGCTCATCCATAACCCTAACCCTAACCCTAACCCTAACCCTAACCCTAACCCTAGACAATCGTTTAGAGAGAAAAATGTGCAGAATTAAATTTCCAACAAAATGATACCTCACTTATGAGGATTGGTCAAAATATAAAAAAGATATGTGTGTTTTTAAGAATTTCTGACTTAGAAATATTCATCACCGGTTCAAAACAAGTGGTTCATTATAGTAATGATCCCTATTACCTAACCCTAACCCTAACCCTAACCCTAACCCTAACATCGCGCTCATCCATAACCCTAACCCTAACCCTAACCCTAACCCTAACCCTAACCCTAGACAATCGTTTAGAGAGAAAAATGTGCAGAATTAAATTTCCAACAAAATGATACCTCACTTATGAGGATTGGTCAAAATATAAAAAAGATATGTGTGTTTTTAAGAATTTCTGACTTAGAAATATTCATCACCGGTTCAAAACAAGTGGTTCATTATAGTAATGGTCCCTATTACCTAACCCTAACCCTAACCCTAACCCTAACATCGTGCTCATCCACAACCCTAACCCTAACCCTAACCCTAACCCTAACCCTAGACAATCGTTTAGAGAGAAAAATGTGCAGAATTAAATTTCCAACAAAATGATACCTCACTTATGAGGATTGGTCAAAATATAAAAAAGATATGTGTGTTTTTAAGAATTTCTGACTTAGATATATTCATCACCGGTTCAAAACAAGTGGTTCATTATAGTAATGATCCCTATTACCTAACCCTAACCCTAACCCTAACCCTAACCCTAACCCTAACATCGCGCTCATCCATAACCCTAACCCTAACCCTAACACTAACCCTAACCCTAGACAATCGTTTAGAGAGAAAAATGTGCAGAATTAAATTTCCAACAAAATGATACCTCACTTATGAGGATTGGTCAAAATATAAAAAAGATATGTGTGTTTTTAAGAATTTCTGACTTAGAAATATTCATCACCGGTTCAAAACAAGTGGTTCATTATAGTAATGATCCCTATTACCTAACCCTAACCCTAACCCTAACCCTAACCCTAACCCTAACATCGCGCTCATCCATAACCCTAACCCTAACCCTAACCCTAACCCTAACCCTAGACAATCGTTTAGAGAGAAAAATGTGCAGAATTAAATTTCCAACAAAATGATACCTCACTTATGAGGATTGGTCAAAATATAAAAAAGATATGTGTGTTTTTAAGAATTTCTGACTTAGAAATATTCATCACCGGTTCAAAACAAGTGGTTCATTATAGTAATGGTCCCTATTACCTAACCCTAACCCTAACCCTAACCCTAACCCTAACCCTAACATCGCGCTCATCCACAACCCTAACCCTAACCCTAACCCTAACCCTAACCCTAACCCTAGACAATCGTTTAGAGAGAAAAATGTGCAGAATTAAATTTCCAACAAAATGATACCTCACTTATGAGGATTGGTCAAAATATAAAAAAGATATGTGTGTTTTTAAGAATTTCTGACTTAGATATATTCATCACCGGTTCAAAACAAGTGGTTCATTATAGTAATGATCCCTATTACCTAACCCTAACCCTAACCCTAACCCTAACCCTAACCCTAACATCGCGCTCATCCATAACCCTAACCCTAACCCTAACCCTAACCCTAACCCTAACCCTAGACAATCGTTTAGAGAGAAAAATGTGCAGAATTAAATTTCCAACAAAATGATACCTCACTTATGAGGATTGGTCAAAATATAAAAAAGATATGTGTGTTTTTAAGAATTTCTGACTTAGAAATATTCATCACCGGTTCAAAACAAGTGGTTCATTATAGTAATGATCCCTATTACCTAACCCTAACCCTAACCCTAACCCTAACCCTAACATCGCGCTCATCCATAACCCTAACCCTAACCCTAACCCTAACCCTAACCCTAGACAATCGTTTAGAGAGAAAAATGTGCAGAATTAAATTTCCAACAAAATGATACCTCACTTATGAGGATTGGTCAAAATATAAAAAAGATATGTGTGTTTTTAAGAATTTCTGACTTAGAAATATTCATCACCGGTTCAAAACAAGTGGTTCATTATAGTAATGGTCCCTATTACCTAACCCTAACCCTAACCCTAACCCTAACCCTAACATCGCGCTCATCCACAACCCTAACCCTAACCCTAACCCTAACCCTAACCCTAGACAATCGTTTAGAGAGAAAAATGTGCAGAATTAAATTTCCAACAAAATGATACCTCACTTATGAGGAATGGTCAAAATATAAAAAAGATATGTGTGTTTTTAAGAATTTCTGACTTAGATATATTCATCACCGGTTCAAAACAAGTGGTTCATTATAGTAATGATCCCTATTACCTAACCCTAACCCTAACCCTAACCCTAACCCTAACCCTAACATCGCGCTCATCCATAACCCTAACCCTAACCCTAACCCTAACCCTAACCCTAGACAATCGTTTAGAGAGAAAAATGTGCAGAATTAAATTTCCAACAAAATGATACCTCACTTATGAGGATTGGTCAAAATATAAAAAAGATATGTGTGTTTTTAAGAATTTCTGACTTAGAAATATTCATCACCGGTTCAAAACAAGTGGTTCATTATAGTAATGATCCCTATTACCTAACCCTAACCCTAACCCTAACCCTAACCCTAACATCGCGCTCATCCATAACCCTAACCCTAACCCTAACCCTAACCCTAACCCTAGACAATCGTTTAGAGAGAAAAATGTGCAGAATTAAATTTCCAACAAAATGATACCTCACTTATGAGGATTGGTCAAAATATAAAAAAGATATGTGTGTTTTTAAGAATTTCTGACTTAGAAATATTCATCACCGGTTCAAAACAAGTGGTTCATTATAGTAATGGTCCCTATTACCTAACCCTAACCCTAACCCTAACCCTAACCCTAACCCTAACATCGCGCTCATCCACAACCCTAACCCTAACCCTAACCCTAACCCTAACCCTAACCCTAGACAATCGTTTAGAGAGAAAAATGTGCAGAATTAAATTTCCAACAAAATGATACCTCACTTATGAGGATTGGTCAAAATATAAAAAAGATATGTGTGTTTTTAAGAATTTCTGACTTAGATATATTCATCACCGGTTCAAAACAAGTGGTTCATTATAGTAATGATCCCTATTACCTAACCCTAACCCTAACCCTAACCCTAACCCTAACATCGCGCTCATCCATAACCCTAACCCTAACCCTAACCCTAACCCTAACCCTAGACAATCGTTTAGAGAGAAAAATGTGCAGAATTAAATTTCCAACAAAATGATACCTCACTTATGAGGATTGGTCAAAATATAAAAAAGATATGTGTGTTTTTAAGAATTTCTGACTTAGAAATATTCATCACCGGTTCAAAACAAGTGGTTCATTATAGTAATGATCCCTATTACCTAACCCTAACCCTAACCCTAACCCTAACCCTAACCCTAACATCGCGCTCATCCATAACCCTAACCCTAACCCTAACCCTAACCCTAACCCTAGACAATCGTTTAGAGAGAAAAATGTGCAGAATTAAATTTCCAACAAAATGATACCTCACTTATGAGGATTGGTCAAAATATAAAAAAGATATGTGTGTTTTTAAGAATTTCTGACTTAGAAATATTCATCACCGGTTCAAAACAAGTGGTTCATTATAGTAATGGTCCCTATTACCTAACCCTAACCCTAACCCTAACCCTAACCCTAACATCGCGCTCATCCACAACCCTAACCCTAACCCTAACCCTAACCCTAACCCTAGACAATCGTTTAGAGAGAAAAATGTGCAGAATTAAATTTCCAACAAAATGATACCTCACTTATGAGGATTGGTCAAAATATAAAAAAGATATGAGTGTTTTTAAGAATTTCTGACTTAGATATATTCATCACCGGTTCAAAACAAGTGGTTCATTATAGTAATGATCCCTATTACCTAACCCTTACCCTAACCCTAACCCTAACCCTAACATCGCGCTCATCCATAACCCTAACCCTAACCCTAACCCTAACCCTAACCCTAGACAATCGTTTAGAGAGAAAAATGTGCAGAATTAAATTTCCAACAAAATGATACCTCACTTATGAGGATTGGTCAAAATATAAAAAAGATATGTGTGTTTTTAAGAATTTCTGACTTAGAAATATTCATCACCGGTTCAAAACAAGTGGTTCATTATAGTAATGATCCCTATTACCTAACCCTAACCCTAACCCTAACCCTAACCCTAACCCTAACATCGCGCTCATCCATAACCCTAACCCTAACCCTAACCCTAACCCTAGACAATCGTTTAGAGAGAAAAATGTGCAGAATTAAATTTCCAACAAAATGATACCTCACTTATGAGGATTGGTCAAAATATAAAAAAGATATGTGTGTTTTTAAGAATTTCTGACTTAGAAATATTCATCACCGGTTCAAAACAAGTGGTTCATTATAGTAATGGTCCCTATTACCTAACCCTAACCCTAACCCTAACCCTAACCCTAACCCTAACATCGCGCTCATCCACAACCCTAACCCTAACCCTAACCCTAACCCTAACCCTAACCCTAGACAATCGTTTAGAGAGAAAAATGTGCAGAATTAAATTTCCAACAAAATGATACCTCACTTATGAGGATTGGTCAAAATATAAAAAAGATATGTGTGTTTTTAAGAATTTCTGACTTAGATATATTCATCACCGGTTCAAAACAAGTGGTTCATTATAGTAATGATCCCTATTACCTAACCCTAACCCTAACCCTAACCCTAACCCTAACCCTAACATCGCGCTCATCCATAACCCTAACCCTAACCCTAACCCTAACCCTAACCCTAGACAATCGTTTAGAGAGAAAAATGTGCAGAATTAAATTTCCAACAAAATGATACCTCACTTATGAGGATTGGTCAAAATATAAAAAAGATATGTGTGTTTTTAAGAATTTCTGACTTAGAAATATTCATCACCGGTTCAAAACAAGTGGTTCATTATAGTAATGATCCCTATTACCTAACCCTAACCCTAACCCTAACCCTAACCCTAACATCGCGCTCATCCATAACCCTAACCCTAACCCTAACCCTAACCCTAACCCTAGACAATCGTTTAGAGAGAAAAATGTGCAGAATTAAATTTCCAACAAAATGATACCTCACTTATGAGGATTGGTCAAAATATAAAAAAGATATGTGTGTTTTTAAGAATTTCTGACTTAGAAATATTCATCACCGGTTCAAAACAAGTGGTTCATTATAGTAATGGTCCCTATTACCTAACCCTAACCCTAACCCTAACCCTAACCCTAACCCTAACATCGCGCTCATCCATAACCCTAACCCTAACCCTAACCCTAACCCTAACCCTAACCCTAGACAATCGTTTAGAGAGAAAAATGTGCAGAATTAAATTTCCAACAAAATGATACCTCACTTATGAGGATTGGTCAAAATATAAAAAAGATATGTGTGTTTTTAAGAATTTCTGACTTAGAAATATTCATCACCGGTTCAAAACAAGTGGTTCATTATAGTAATGATCCCTATTACCTAACCCTAACCCTAACCCTAACCCTAACCCTAACATCGCGCTCATCCATAACCCTAACCCTAACCCTAACCCTAACCCTAACCCTAGACAATCGTTTAGAGAGAAAAATGTGCAGAATTAAATTTCCAACAAAATGATACCTCACTTATGAGGATTGGTCAAAATATAAAAAAGATATGTGTGTTTTTAAGAATTTCTGACTTAGAAATATTCATCACCGGTTCAAAACAAGTGGTTCATTATAGTAATGGTCCCTATTACCTAACCCTAACCCTAACCCTAACCCTAACCCTAACATCGCGCTCATCCACAACCCTAACCCTAACCCTAACCCTAACCCTAACCCTAGACAATCGTTTAGAGAGAAAAATGTGCAGAATTAAATTTCCAACAAAATGATACCTCACTTATGAGGATTGGTCAAAATATAAAAAAGATATGTGTGTTTTTAAGAATTTCTGACTTAGATATATTCATCACCGGTTCAAAACAAGTGGTTCATTATAGGAATGATCCCTATTACCTAACCCTAACCCTAACCCTAACCCTAACCCTAACCCTAACATCGCGCTCATCCATAACCCTAACCCTAACCCTAACCCTAACCCTAACCCTAGACAATCGTTTAGAGAGAAAAATGTGCAGAATTAAATTTCCAACAAAATGTTACCTCACTTATGAGGATTGGTCAAAATATAAAAAAGATATGTGTGTTTTTAAGAATTTCTGACTTAGAAATATTCATCACCGGTTCAAAACAAGTGGTTCATTATAGTAATGGTCCCTATTACCTAACCCTAACCCTAACCCTAACCCTAACCCTAACATCGCGCTCATCCACAACCCTAACCCTAACCCTAACCCTAACCCTAACCCTAACCCTAGACAATCGTTTAGAGAGAAAAATGTGCAGAATTAAATTTCCAACAAAATGATACCTCACTTATGAGGATTGGTCAAAATATAAAAAAGATATGTGTGTTTTTAAGAATTTCTGACTTAGATATATTCATCACCGGTTCAAAACAAGTGGTTCATTATAGTAATGATCCCTATTACCTAACCCTAACCCTAACCCTAACCCTAACCCTAACCCTAACATCGCGCTCATCCATAACCCTAACCCTAACCCTAACCCTAACCCTAACCCTAGACAATCGTTTAGAGAGAAAAATGTGCAGAATTAAATTTCCAACAAAATGATACCTCACTTATGAGGATTGGTCAAAATATAAAAAAGATATGTGTGTTTTTAAGAATTTCTGACTTAGAAATATTCATCACCGGTTCAAAACAAGTGGTTCATTATAGTAATGATCCCTATTACCTAACCCTAACCCTAACCCTAACCCTAACCCTAACATCGCGCTCATCCATA
>OZ012688.1:687500-697500 GCA_963942565.1 Maea johnstoni | reverse complement strand
AACAAAATGATACCTCACTTATGAGGATTGGTCAAAATATAAAAATGATATGTGTGTTTTTAAGAATTTCTGACTTAGAAATATTCATCACCGGTTCAAAACAAGTGGTTCATTATAGTAATGATCCCTATTACCTAACCCTAACCCTAACCCTAACCCTAACCCTAACCCTAACATCGCGCTCATCCATAACCCTAACCCTAACCCTAACCCTAACCCTAACCCTAGACAATCGTTTAGAGAGAAAAATGTGCAGAATTAAATTTCCAACAAAATGATACCTCACTTATGAGGATTGGTCAAAATATAAAAAAGATATGTGTGTTTTTAAGAATTTCTGACTTAGAAATATTCATCACCGGTTCAAAACAAGTGGTTCATTATAGTAATGGTCCCTATTACCTAACCCTAACCCTAACCCTAACCCTAACCCTAACATCGCGCTCATCCACAACCCTAACCCTAACCCTAACCCTAACCCTAACCCTAACCCTAGACAATCGTTTAGAGAGAAAAATGTGCAGAATTAAATTTCCAACAAAATGATACCTCACTTATGAGGATTGGTCAAAATATAAAAAAGATATGTGTGTTTTTAAGAATTTCTGACTTAGATATATTCATCACCGGTTCAAAACAAGTGGTTCATTATAGTAATGATCCCTATTACCTAACCCTAACCCTAACCCTAACCCTAACCCTAACATCGCGCTCATCCATAACCCTAACCCTAACCCTAACCCTAACCCTAACCCTAGACAATCGTTTAGAGAGAAAAATGTGCAGAATTAAATTTCCAACAAAATGATACCTCACTTATGAGGATTGGTCAAAATATAAAAAAGATATGTGTGTTTTTAAGAATTTCTGACTTAGAAATATTCATCACCAGTTCAAAACAAGTGGTTCATTATAGTAATGATCCCTATTACCTAACCCTAACCCTAACCCTAACCCTAACCCTAACCCTAACATCGCGCTCATCCATAACCCTAACCCTAACCCTAACCCTAACCCTAACCCTAGACAATCGTTTAGAGAGAAAAATGTGCAGAATTAAATTTCCAACAAAATGATACCTCACTTATGAGGATTGGTCAAAATATAAAAAAGATATGTGTGTTTTTAAGAATTTCTGACTTAGAAATATTCATCACCGGTTCAAAACAAGTGGTTCATTATAGTAATGCTCCCTATTACCTAACCCTAACCCTAACCCTAACCCTAACCCTAACATCGCGCTCATCCACAACCCTAACCCTAACCCTAACCCTAAACCTAACCCTAACCCTAGACAATCGTTTAGAGAGAAAAATGTGCAGAATTAAATTTCCCACAAAATGATACCTCGCTTATGAGGATTGGTCAAAATATAAAAAAGATATGTGTGTTTTTAAGAATTTCTGACTTAGATATATTCATCACCGGTTCAAAACAAGTGGTTCATTATAGTAATGATCCCTATTACCTAACCCTAACCCTAACCCTAACCCTAACCCTAACCCTAACATCGCGCTCATCCATAACCCTAACCCTAACCCTAACCCTAACCCTAACCCTAGACAATCGTTTAGAGAGAAAAATGTGCAGAATTAAATTTCCAACAAAATGATACCTCACTTATGAGGATTGGTCAAAATATAAAAATGATATGTGTGTTTTTAAGAATTTCTGACTTAGAAATATTCATCACCGGTTCAAAACAAGTGGTTCATTATAGTAATGATCCCTATTACCTAACCCTAACCCTAACCCTAACCCTAACCCTAACCCTAACATCGCGCTCATCCATAACCCTAACCCTAACCCTAACCCTAACCCTAACCCTAGACAATCGTTTAGAGAGAAAAATGTGCAGAATTAAATTTCCAACAAAATGATACCTCACTTATGAGGATTGGTCAAAATATAAAAAAGATATGTGTGTTTTTAAGAATTTCTGACTTAGAAATATTCATCACCGGTTCAAAACAAGTGGTTCATTATAGTAATGGTCCCTATTACCTAACCCTAACCCTAACCCTAACCCTAACCCTAACCCTAACCCTAACATCGCGCTCATCCACAACCCTAACCCTAACCCTAACCCTAACCCTAACCCTAGACAATCGTTTAGAGAGAAAAATGTGCAGAATTAAATTTCCAACAAAATGATACCTCACTTATGAGGATTGGTCAAAATATAAAAAAGATATGTGTGTTTTTAAGAATTTCTGACTTAGATATATTCATCACCGGTTCAAAACAAGTGGTTCATTATAGTAATGATCCCTATTACCTAACCCTAACCCTAACCCTAACCCTAACATCGCGCTCATCCATAACCCTAACCCTAACCCTAACCCTAACCCTAACCCTAACCCTAGACAATCGTTTAGAGAGAAAAATGTGCAGAATTAAATTTCCAACAAAATGATACCTCACTTATGAGGATTGGTCAAAATATAAAAAAGATATGTGTGTTTTTAAGAATTTCTGACTTAGAAATATTCATCACCGGTTCAAAACAAGTGGTTCATTATAGTAATGATCCCTATTACCTAACCCTAACCCTAACCCTAACCCTAACCCTAACCCTAACATCGCGCTCATCCATAACCCTAACCCTAACCCTAACCCTAACCCTAACCCTAACCCTAGACAATCGTTTAGAGAGAAAAATGTGCAGAATTAAATTTCCAACAAAATGATACCTCACTTATGAGGATTGGTCAAAATATAAAAAAGATATGTGTGTTTTTAAGAATTTCTGACTTAGAAATATTCATCACCGGTTCAAAACAAGTGGTTCATTATAGTAATGGTCCCTATTACCTAACCCTAACCCTAACCCTAACCCTAACCCTAACCCTAACCCTAACATCGCGCTCATCCACAACCCTAACCCTAACCCTAACCCTAACCCTAACCCTAGACAATCGTTTAGAGAGAAAAATGTGCAGAATTAAATTTCCAACAAAATGATACCTCACTTATGAGGATTGGTCAAAATATAAAAAAGATATGTGTGTTTTTAAGAATTTCTGACTTAGATATATTCATCACCGGTTCAAAACAAGTGGTTCATTATAGTAATGATCCCTATTACCTAACCCTAACCCTAACCCTAACCCTAACCCTAACCCTAACATCGCGCTCATCCATAACCCTAACCCTAACCCTAACCCTAACCCTAACCCTAACCCTAACCCTAGACAATCGTTTAGAGAGAAAAATGTGCAGAATTAAATTTCCAACAAAATGATACCTCACTTATGAGGATTGGTCAAAATATAAAAAAGATATGTGTGTTTTTAAGAATTTCTGACTTAGAAATATTCATCACCGGTTCAAAACAAGTGGTTCATTATAGTAATGATCCCTATTACCTAACCCTAACCCTAACCCTAACCCTAACCCTAACATCGCGCTCATCCATAACCCTAACCCTAACCCTAACCCTAACCCTAACCCTAGACAATCGTTTAGAGAGAAAAATGTGCAGAATTAAATTTCCAACAAAATGATACCTCACTTATGAGGATTGGTCAAAATATAAAAAAGATATGTGTGTTTTTAAGAATTTCTGACTTAGAAATATTCATCACCGGTTCAAAACAAGTGGTTCATTATAGTAATGGTCCCTATTACCTAACCCTAACCCTAACCCTAACCCTAACCCTAACCCTAACATCGCGCTCATCCACAACCCTAACCCTAACCCTAACCCTAACCCTAACCCTAACCCTAGACAATCGTTTAGAGAGAAAAATGTGCAGAATTAAATTTCCAACAAAATGATACCTCACTTATGAGGATTGGTCAAAATATAAAAAAGATATGTGTGTTTTTAAGAATTTCTGACTTAGAAATATTCATCACCGGTTCAAAACAAGTGGTTCATTATAGTAATGATCCCTATTACCTAACCCTAACCCTAACCCTAACCCTAACCCTAACCCTAACATCGCGCTCATCCATAACCCTAACCCTAACCCTAACCCTAACCCTAACCCTAGACAATCGTTTAGAGAGAAAAATGTGCAGAATTAAATTTCCAACAAAATGATACCTCACTTATGAGGATTGGTCAAAATATAAAAAAGATATGTGTGTTTTTAAGAATTTCTGACTTAGAAATATTCATCACCGGTTCAAAACAAGTGGTTCATTATAGTAATGATCCCTATTACCTAACCCTAACCCTAACCCTAACCCTAACATCGCGCTCATCCATAACCCTAACCCTAACCCTAACCCTAACCCTAACCCTAACCCTAGACAATCGTTTAGAGAGAAAAATGTGCAGAATTAAATTTCCAACAAAATGATACCTCACTTATGAGGATTGGTCAAAATATAAAAAAGATATGTGTGTTTTTAAGAATTTCTGACTTAGAAATATTCATCACGCTCATCCATAACCCTAACCCTAACCCTAACCCTAACCCTAACCCTAACCCTAGACAATCGTTTAGAGAGAAAAATGTGCAGAATTAAATTTCCAACAAAATGATACCTCACTTATGAGGATTGGTCAAAATATAAAAAAGATATGTGTGTTTTTAAGAATTTCTGACTTAGAAATATTCATCACCGGTTCAAAACAAGTGGTTCATTATAGTAATGATCCCTATTACCTAACCCTAACCCTAACCCTAACCCTAACCCTAACCCTAACATCGCGCTCATCCATAACCCTAACCCTAACCCTAACCCTAACCCTAACCCTAGACAATCGTTTAGAGAGAAAAATGTGCAGAATTAAATTTCCAACAAAATGATACCTCACTTATGAGGATTGGTCAAAATATAAAAAAGATATGTGTGTTTTTAAGAATTTCTGACTTAGATATATTCATCACCGGTTCAAAACAAGTGGTTCATTATAGTAATGATCCCTATTACCTAACCCTAACCCTAACCCTAACCCTAACCCTAACATCGCGCTCATCCATAACCCTAACCCTAACCCTAACCCTAACCCTAACCCTAGACAATCGTTTAGAGAGAAAAATGTGCAGAATTAAATTTCCAACAAAATGATACCTCACTTATGAGGATTGGTCAAAATATAAAAATGATATGTGTGTTTTTAAGAATTTCTGACTTAGAAATATTCATCACCGGTTCAAAACAAGTGGTTCATTATAGTAATGATCCCTATTACCTAACCCTAACCCTAACCCTAACCCTAACCCTAACCCTAACCCTAACATCGCGCTCATCCATAACCCTAACCCTAACCCTAACCCTAACCCTAACCCTAGACAATCGTTTAGAGAGAAAAATGTGCAGAATTAAATTTCCAACAAAATGATACCTCACTTATGAGGATTGGTCAAAATATAAAAAAGATATGTGTGTTTTTAAGAATTTCTGACTTAGAAATATTCATCACCGGTTCAAAACAAGTGGTTCATTATAGTAATGGTCCCTATTACCTAACCCTAACCCTAACCCTAACCCTAACCCTAACCCTAACATCGCGCTCATCCACAACCCTAACCCTAACCCTAACCCTAACCCTAACCCTAGACAATCGTTTAGAGAGAAAAATGTGCAGAATTAAATTTCCAACAAAATGATACCTCACTTATGAGGATTGGTCAAAATATAAAAAAGATATGTGTGTTTTTAAGAATTTCTGACTTAGATATATTCATCACCGGTTCAAAACAAGTGGTTCATTATAGTAATGATCCCTATTACCTAACCCTAACCCTAACCCTAACCCTAACATCGCGCTCATCCATAACCCTAACCCTAACCCTAACCCTAACCCTAACCCTAACCCTAGACAATCGTTTAGAGAGAAAAATGTGCAGAATTAAATTTCCAACAAAATGATACCTCACTTATGAGGATTGGTCAAAATATAAAAAAGATATGTGTGTTTTTAAGAATTTCTGACTTAGAAATATTCATCACCGGTTCAAAACAAGTGGTTCATTATAGTAATGATCCCTATTACCTAACCCTAACCCTAACCCTAACCCTAACCCTAACATCGCGCTCATCCATAACCCTAACCCTAACCCTAACCCTAACCCTAACCCTAACCCTAGACAATCGTTTAGAGAGAAAAATGTGCAGAATTAAATTTCCAACAAAATGATACCTCACTTATGAGGATTGGTCAAAATATAAAAAAGATATGTGTGTTTTTAAGAATTTCTGACTTAGAAATATTCATCACCGGTTCAAAACAAGTGGTTCATTATAGTAATGGTCCCTATTACCTAACCCTAACCCTAACCCTAACCCTAACCCTAACCCTAACATCGCGCTCATCCACAACCCTAACCCTAACCCTAACCCTAACCCTAACCCTAACCCTAGACAATCGTTTAGAGAGAAAAATGTGCAGAATTAAATTTCCAACAAAATGATACCTCACTTATGAGGATTGGTCAAAATATAAAAAAGATATGTGTGTTTTTAAGAATTTCTGACTTAGATATATTCATCACCGGTTCAAAACAAGTGGTTCATTATAGTAATGATCCCTATTACCTAACCCTAACCCTAACCCTAACCCTAACCCTAACCCTAACATCGCGCTCATCCATAACCCTAACCCTAACCCTAACCCTAACCCTAACCCTAACCCTAGACAATCGTTTAGAGAGAAAAATGTGCAGAATTAAATTTCCAACAAAATGATACCTCACTTATGAGGATTGGTCAAAATATAAAAAAGATATGTGTGTTTTTAAGAATTTCTGACTTAGAAATATTCATCACCGGTTCAAAACAAGTGGTTCATTATAGTAATGATCCCTATTACCTAACCCTAACCCTAACCCTAACCCTAACCCTAACATCGCGCTCATCCATAACCCTAACCCTAACCCTAACCCTAACCCTAACCCTAGACAATCGTTTAGAGAGAAAAATGTGCAGAATTAAATTTCCAACAAAATGATACCTCACTTATGAGGATTGGTCAAAATATAAAAAAGATATGTGTGTTTTTAAGAATTTCTGACTTAGAAATATTCATCACCGGTTCAAAACAAGTGGTTCATTATAGTAATGGTCCCTATTACCTAACCCTAACCCTAACCCTAACCCTAACCCTAACCCTAACATCGCGCTCATCCACAACCCTAACCCTAACCCTAACCCTAACCCTAACCCTAACCCTAGACAATCGTTTAGAGAGAAAAATGTGCAGAATTAAATTTCCAACAAAATGATACCTCACTTATGAGGATTGGTCAAAATATAAAAAAGATATGTGTGTTTTTAAGAATTTCTGACTTAGATATATTCATCACCGGTTCAAAACAAGTGGTTCATTATAGTAATGATCCCTATTACCTAACCCTAACCCTAACCCTAACCCTAACCCTAACCCTAACATCGCGCTCATCCATAACCCTAACCCTAACCCTAACCCTAACCCTAACCCTAGACAATCGTTTAGAGAGAAAAATGTGCAGAATTAAATTTCCAACAAAATGATACCTCACTTATGAGGATTGGTCAAAATATAAAAAAGATATGTGTGTTTTTAAGAATTTCTGACTTAGAAATATTCATCACCGGTTCAAAACAAGTGGTTCATTATAGTAATGATCCCTATTACCTAACCCTAACCCTAACCCTAACCCTAACCCTAACCCTAACATCGCGCTCATCCATAACCCTAACCCTAACCCTAACCCTAACCCTAACCCTAGACAATCGTTTAGAGAGAAAAATGTGCAGAATTAAATTTCCAACAAAATGATACCTCACTTATGAGGATTGGTCAAAATATAAAAAAGATATGTGTGTTTTTAAGAATTTCTGACTTAGAAATATTCATCACGCTCATCCATAACCCTAACCCTAACCCTAACCCTAACCCTAACCCTAGACAATCGTTTAGAGAGAAAAATGTGCAGAATTAAATTTCCAACAAAATGATACCTCACTTATGAGGATTGGTCAAAATATAAAAAAGATATGTGTGTTTTTAAGAATTTCTGACTTAGAAATATTCATCACCGGTTCAAAACAAGTGGTTCATTATAGTAATGATCCCTATTACCTAACCCTAACCCTAACCCTAACCCTAACCCTAACCCTAACATCGCGCTCATCCATAACCCTAACCCTAACCCTAACCCTAACCCTAACCCTAACCCTAGACAATCGTTTAGAGAGAAAAATGTGCAGAATTAAATTTCCAACAAAATGATACCTCACTTATGAGGATTGGTCAAAATATAAAAAAGATATGTGTGTTTTTAAGAATTTCTGACTTAGATATATTCATCACCGGTTCAAAACAAGTGGTTCATTATAGTAATGATCCCTATTACCTAACCCTAACCCTAACCCTAACCCTAACCCTAACATCGCGCTCATCCATAACCCTAACCCTAACCCTAACCCTAACCCTAACCCTAACCCTAGACAATCGTTTAGAGAGAAAAATGTGCAGAATTAAATTTCCAACAAAATGATACCTCACTTATGAGGATTGGTCAAAATATAAAAAAGATATGTGTGTTTTTAAGAATTTCTGACTTAGAAATATTCATCACCGGTTCAAAACAAGTGGTTCATTATAGTAATGATCCCTATTACCTAACCCTAACCCTAACCCTAACCCTAACCCTAACCCTAACATCGCGCTCATCCATAACCCTAACCCTAACCCTAACCCTAACCCTAACCCTAACCCTAGACAATCGTTTAGAGAGAAAAATGTGCAGAATTAAATTTCCAACAAAATGATACCTCACTTATGAGGATTGGTCAAAATATAAAAAAGATATGTGTGTTTTTAAGAATTTCTGACTTAGAAATATTCATCACGCTCATCCCTAACCCTTACCCTAACCCTAACCCTAACCCTAACCCTAGACAATCGTTTAGAGAGAAAAATGTGCAGAATTAAATTTCCAACAAAATGATACCTCACTTATGAGGATTGGTCAAAATATAAAAAAGATATGTGTGTTTTTAAGAATTTCTGACTTAGAAATATTCATCACCGGTTCAAAACAAGTGGTTCATTATAGTAATGATCCCTATTACCTAACCCTAACCCTAACCCTAACCCTAACCCTAACCCTAACATCGCGCTCATCCATAACCCTAACCCTAACCCTAACCCTAACCCTAACCCTAACCCTAGACAATCGTTTAGAGAGAAAAATGTGCAGAATTAAATTTCCAACAAAATGATACCTCACTTATGAGGATTGGTCAAAATATAAAAAAGATATGTGTGTTTTTAAGAATTTCTGACTTAGATATATTCATCACCGGTTCAAAACAAGTGGTTCATTATAGTAATGATCCCTATTACCTAACCCTAACCCTAACCCTAACCCTAACCCTAACATCGCGCTCATCCATAACCCTAACCCTAACCCTAACCCTAACCCTAACCCTAACCCTAGACAATCGTTTAGAGAGAAAAATGTGCAGAATTAAATTTCCAACAAAATGATACCTCACTTATGAGGATTGGTCAAAATATAAAAAAGATATGTGTGTTTTTAAGAATTTCTGACTTAGAAATATTCATCACCGGTTCAAAACAAGTGGTTCATTATAGTAATGATCCCTATTACCTAACCCTAACCCTAACCCTAACCCTAACCCTAACCCTAACATCGCGCTCATCCATAACCCTAACCCTAACCCTAACCCTAACCCTAACCCTAACCCTAGACAATCGTTTAGAGAGAAAAATGTGCAGAATTAAATTTCCAACAAAATGATACCTCACTTATGAGGATTGGTCAAAATATAAAAAAGATATGTGTGTTTTTAAGAATTTCTGACTTCGAAATATTCATCAAGCTCATCCATAACCCTAACCCTAACCCTAACCCTAACCCTAACCCTAACCCTAGACAATCGTTTAGAGAGAAAAATGTGCAGAATTAAATTTCCAACAAAATGATACCTCACTTATGAGGATTGGTCAAAATATAAAAAAGATATGTGTGTTTTTAAGAATTTCTGACTTAGAAATATTCATCACCGGTTCAAAACAAGTGGTTCATTATAG
>OZ012688.1:677500-680000 GCA_963942565.1 Maea johnstoni | reverse complement strand
TACCTCACTTATGAGGATTGGTCAAAATATAAAAAAGATATGTGTGTTTTTAAGAATTTCTGACTTAGAAATATTCATCACCGGTTCAAAACAAGTGGTTCATTATAGTAATGATCCCTATTACCTAACCCTAACCCTAACCCTAACCCTAACCCTAACCCTAACATCGCGCTCATCCATAACCCTAACCCTAACCCTAACCCTAACCCTAACCCTAACCCTAGACAATCGTTTAGAGAGAAAAATGTGCAGAATTAAATTTCCAACAAAATGATACCTCACTTATGAGGATTGGTCAAAATATAAAAAAGATATGTGTGTTTTTAAGAATTTCTGACTTAGAAATATTCATCACCGGTTCAAAACAAGTGGTTCATTATAGTAATGGTCCCAATTACCTAACCCTAACCCTAACCCTAACCCTAACCCTAACATCGCGCTCATCCACAACCCTAACCCTAACCCTAACCCTAACCCTAACCCTAACCCTAGACAATCGTTTAGAGAGAAAAATGTGCAGAATTAAATTTCCAACAAAATGATACCTCACTTATGAGGATTGGTCAAAATATAAAAAAGATATGTGTGTTTTTAAGAATTTCTGACTTAGATATATTCATCACCGGTTCAAAACAAGTGGTTCATTATAGTAATGATCCCTATTACCTAACCCTAACCCTAACCCTAACCCTAACCCTAACATCGCGCTCATCCATAACCCTAACCCTAACCCTAACCCTAACCCTAACCCCAGACAATCGTTTAGAGAGAAAAATGTGCAGAATTAAATTTCCAACAAAATGATACCTCACTTATGAGGATTGGTCAAAATATAAAAAAGATATGTGTGTTTTTAAGAATTTCTGACTTAGAAATATTCATCACCGGTTCAAAACAAGTGGTTCATTATAGTAATGATCCCTATTACCTAACCCTAACCCTAACCCTAACCCTAACCCTAACATCGCGCTCATCCATAACCCTAACCCTAACCCTAACCCTAACCCTAGACAATCGTTTAGAGAGAAAAATGTGCAGAATTAAATTTCCAACAAAATGATACCTCACTTATGAGGATTGGTCAAAATATAAAAAAGATATGTGTGTTTTTAAGAATTTCTGACTTAGAAATATTCATCACCGGTTCAAAACAAGTGGTTCATTATAGTAATGGTCCCTATTACCTAACCCTAACCCTAACCCTAACCCTAACCCTAACCCTAACATCGCGCTCATCCACAACCCTTAACCCTAACCCTAACCCTAACCCTAACCCTAACCCTAGACAATCGTTTAGAGAGAAAAATGTGCAGAATTAAATTTCCAACAAAATGATACCTCACTTATGAGGATTGGTCAAAATCTAAAAAAGATATGTGTGTTTTTAAGAATTTCTGACTTAGATATATTCATCACCGGTTCAAAACAAGTGGTTCATTATAGTAATGATCCCTATTACCTAACCCTAACCCTAACCCTAACCCTAACCCTAACATCGCGCTCATCCATAACCCTAACCCTAACCCTAACCCTAACCCTAACCCTAGACAATCGTTTAGAGAGAAAAATGTGCAGAATTAAATTTCCAACAAAATGATACCTCACTTATGAGGATTGGTCAAAATATAAAAAAGATATGTGTGTTTTTAAGAATTTCTGACTTAGAAATATTCATCACCGGTTCAAAACAAGTGGTTCATTATAGTAATGATCCCTATTACCTAACCCTAACCCTAACCCTAACCCTAACCCTAACCCTAACATCGCGCTCATCCATAACCCTAACCCTAACCCTAACCCTAACCCTAACCCTAGACAATCGTTTAGAGAGAAAAATGTGCAGAATTAAATTTCCAACAAAATGATACCTCACTTATGAGGATTGGTCAAAATATAAAAAAGATATGTGTGTTTTTAAGAATTTCTGACTTAGAAATATTCATCACCGGTTCAAAACAAGTGGTTCATTATAGTAATGGTCCCTATTACCTAACCCTAACCCTAACCCTAACCCTAACCCTAACCCTAACATCGCGCTCATCCACAACCCTAACCCTAACCCTAACCCTAACCCTAACCCTAACCCTAGACAATCGTTTAGAGAGAAAAATGTGCAGAATTAAATTTCCAACAAAATGATACCTCACTTATGAGGATTGGTCAAAATATAAAAAAGATATGTGTGTTTTTAAGAATTTCTGACTTAGATATATTCATCACCGGTTCAAAACAAGTGGTTCATTATAGTAATGATCCCTATTACCTAACCCTAACCCTAACCCTAACCCTAACCCTAACATCGCGCTCATCCATAACCCTAACCCTAACCCTAACCTTAACCCTAACCCTAACCCTAGACAATCGTTTAGAGAGAAAAATGTGCAGAATTAAATTTCCAACAAAATGATACCTCACTTATGAGGATTGGTCAAAATATAAAAAAGATATGTGTGTTTTTAAGAATTTCTGACTTAGAAATATTCATCACCGGTTCAAAACA
>OZ012688.1:647500-667500 GCA_963942565.1 Maea johnstoni | reverse complement strand
TTCATCACCGGTTCAAAACAAGTGGTTCATTATAGTAATGGTCCCTATTACCTAACCCTAACCCTAACCCTAACCCTAACCCTAACCCTAACATCGCGCTCATCCACAACCCTAACCCTAACCCTAACCCTAACCCTAACCCTAACCCTAGACAATCGTTTAGAGAGAAAATGTGCAGAATTAAATTTCCAACAAAATGATACCTCACTTATGAGGATTGGTCAAAATATAAAAAAGATATGTGTGTTTTTAAGAATTTCTGACTTAGATATATTCATCACCGGTTCAAAACAAGTGGTTCATTATAGTAATGATCCCTATTACCTAACCCTAACCCTAACCCTAACCCTAACCCTAACCCTAACATCGCGCTCATCCATAACCCTAACCCTAACCCTAACCCTAACCCTAACCCTAACCCTAGACAATCGTTTAGAGAGAAAAATGTGCAGAATTAAATTTCCAACAAAATGATACCTCACTTATGAGGATTGGTCAAAATATAAAAAAGATATGTGTGTTTTTAAGAATTTCTGACTTAGAAATATTCATCACCGGTTCAAAACAAGTGGTTCATTATAGTAATGATCCCTATTACCTAACCCTAACCCTAACCCTAACCCTAACCCTAACCCTAACATCGCGCTCATCCATAACCCTAACCCTAACCCTAACCCTAACCCTAACCCTAGACAATCGTTTAGAGAGAAAAATGTGCAGAATTAAATTTCCAACAAAATGATACCTCACTTATGAGGATTGGTCAAAATATAAAAAAGATATGTGTGTTTTTAAGAATTTCTGACTTAGAAATATTCATCACCGGTTCAAAACAAGTGGTTCATTATAGTAATGGTCCCTATTACCTAACCCTAACCCTAACCCTAACCCTAACCCTAACCCTAACATCGCGCTCATCCACAACCCTAACCCTAACCCTAACCCTAACCCTAACCCTAACCCTAGACAATCGTTTAGAGAGAAAAATGTGCAGAATTAAATTTCCAACAAAATGATACCTCACTTATGAGGATTGGTCAAAATATAAAAAAGATATGTGTGTTTTTAAGAATTTCTGACTTAGATATATTCATCACCGGTTCAAAACAAGTGGTTCATTATAGTAATGATCCCTATTACCTAACCCTAACCCTAACCCTAACCCTAACCCTAACCCTAACATCGCGCTCATCCATAACCCTAACCCTAACCCTAACCCTAACCCTAGACAATCGTTTAGAGAGAAAAATGTGCAGAATTAAATTTCCAACAAAATGATACCTCACTTATGAGGATTGGTCAAAATATAAAAAAGATATGTGTGTTTTTAAGAATTTCTGACTTAGAAATATTCATCACCGGTTCAAAACAAGTGGTTCATTATAGTAATGATCCCTATTACCTAACCCTAACCCTAACCCTAACCCTAACCCTAACCCTAACATCGCGCTCATCCATAACCCTAACCCTAACCCTAACCCTAACCCTAGACAATCGTTTAGAGAGAAAAATGTGCAGAATTGAATTTCCAACAAAATGATACCTCACTTATGAGGATTGGTCAAAACATAAAAAAGATATGTGTGTTTTTAAGAATTTCTGACTTAGAAATATTCATCACCGGTTCAAAACAAGTGGTTCATTATAGTAATGATCCCTATTACCTAACCCTAACCCTAACCCTAACCCTAACCCTAACCCTAACATCGCGCTCATCCACAACCCTAACCCTAACCCTAACCCTAACCCTAACCCTAACCCTAGACAATCGTTTAGAGAGAAAAATGTGCAGAATTAAATTTCCAACAAAATGATACCTCACTTATGAGGATTGGTCAAAATATAAAAAAGATATGTGTGTTTTTAAGAATTTCTGACTTAGATATATTCATCACCGGTTCAAAACAAGTGGTTCATTATAGTAATGATCCCTATTACCTAACCCTAACCCTAACCCTAACCCTAACCCTAACCCTAGACAATCGTTTAGAGAGAAAAATGTGCAGAATTAAATTTCCAACAAAATGATACCTCACTTATGAGGATTGGTCAAAATATAAAAAAGATATGTGTGTTTTTAAGAATTTCTGACTTAGAAATATTCATCACCGGTTCAAAACAAGTGGTTCATTATAGTAATGATCCCTATTACCTAACCCTAACCCTAACCCTAACCCTAACCCTAACCCTAACATCGCGCTCATCCATAACCCTAACCCTAACCCTAACCCTAACCCTAACCCTAACCCTAGACAATCGTTTAGAGAGAAAAATGTGCAGAATTAAATTTCCAACAAAATGATACCTCACTTATGAGGATTGGTCAAAATATAAAAAAGATATGTGTGTTTTTAAGAATTTCTGACTTAGAAATATTCATCACCGGTTCAAAACAAGTGGTTCATTATAGTAATGGTCCCTATTACCTAACCCTAACCCTAACCCTAACCCTAACCCTAACCCTAACATCGCGCTCATCCACAACCCTAACCCTAACCCTAACCCTAACCCTAACCCTAACCCTAGACAATCGTTTAGAGAGAAAAATGTGCAGAATTAAATTTCCAACAAAATGATACCTCACTTATGAGGATTGGTCAAAATATAAAAAAGATATGTGTGTTTTTAAGAATTTCTGACTTAGATATATTCATCACCGGTTCAAAACAAGTGGTTCATTATAGTAATGATCCCTATTACCTAACCCTAACCCTAACCCTAACCCTAACCCTAACCCTAACATCGCGCTCATCCATAACCCTAACCCTAACCGTAACCCTAACCCTAACCCTAACCCTAGTCAATCGTTTAGAGAGAAAAATGTGCAGAATTAAATTTCCAACAAAATGATACCTCACTTATGAGGATTGGTCAAAATATAAAAAAGATATGTGTGTTTTTAAGAATTTCTGACTTAGAAATATTCATCACCGGTTCAAAACAAGTGGTTCATTATAGTAATGATCCCTATTACCTAACCCTAACCCTAACCCTAACCCTAACCCTAACATCGCGCTCATCCATAACCCTAACCCTAACCCTAACCCTAACCCTAACCCTAACCCTAGACAATCGTTTAGAGAGAAAAATGTGCAGAATTAAATTTCCAACAAAATGATACCTCACTTATGAGGATTGGTCAAAATATAAAAAAGATATGTGTGTTTTTAAGAAATTCTGACTTAGAAATATTCATCACCGGTTCAAAACAAGTGGTTCATTATAGTAATGGTCCCTATTACCTAACCCTAACCCTAACCCTAACCCTAACCCTAACCCTAACATCGCGCTCATCCACAACCCTAACCCTAACCCTAACCCTAACCCTAACCCTAGACAATCGTTTAGAGAGAAAAATGTGCAGAATTAAATTTCCAACAAAATGATACCTCACTTATGAGGATTGGTCAAAATATAAAAAAGATATGTGTGTTTTTAAGAATTTCTGACTTAGAAATATTCATCACCGGTTCAAAACAAGTGGTTCATTATAGTAATGGTCCCTATTACCTAACCCTAACCCTAACCCTAACCCTAACCCTAACATCGCGCTCATCCACAACCCTAACCCTAACCCTAACCCTAACCCTAACCCTAACCCTAGACAATCGTTTAGAGAGAAAATGTGCAGAATTAAATTTCCAACAAAATGATACCTCACTTATGAGGATTGGTCAAAATATAAAAAAGATATGTGTGTTTTTAAGAATTTCTGACTTAGATATATTCATCACCGGTTCAAAACAAGTGGTTCATTATAGTAATGATCCCTATTACCTAACCCTAACCCTAACCCTAACCCTAACCCTAACCCTAACATCGCGCTCATCCATAACCCTAACCCTAACCCTAACCCTAACCCTAACCCTAACCCTAGACAATCGTTTAGAGAGAAAAATGTGCAGAATTAAATTTCCAACAAAATGATACCTCACTTATGAGGATTGGTCAAAATATAAAAAAGATATGTGTGTTTTTAAGAATTTCTGACTTAGAAATATTCATCACCGGTTCAAAACAAGTGGTTCATTATAGTAATGATCCCTATTACCTAACCCTAACCCTAACCCTAACCCTAACCCTAACCCTAACATCGCGCTCATCCATAACCCTAACCCTAACCCTAACCCTAACCCTAACCCTAGACAATCGTTTAGAGAGAAAAATGTGCAGAATTAAATTTCCAACAAAATGATACCTCACTTATGAGGATTGGTCAAAATATAAAAAAGATATGTGTGTTTTTAAGAATTTCTGACTTAGAAATATTCATCACCGGTTCAAAACAAGTGGTTCATTATAGTAATGGTCCCTATTACCTAACCCTAACCCTAACCCTAACCCTAACCCTAACCCTAACATCGCGCTCATCCACAACCCTAACCCTAACCCTAACCCTAACCCTAACCCTAACCCTAGACAATCGTTTAGAGAGAAAAATGTGCAGAATTAAATTTCCAACAAAATGATACCTCACTTATGAGGATTGGTCAAAATATAAAAAAGATATGTGTGTTTTTAAGAATTTCTGACTTAGATATATTCATCACCGGTTCAAAACAAGTGGTTCATTATAGTAATGATCCCTATTACCTAACCCTAACCCTAACCCTAACCCTAACCCTAACCCTAACATCGCGCTCATCCATAACCCTAACCCTAATCCTAACCCTAACCCTAGACAATCGTTTAGAGAGAAAAATGTGCAGAATTAAATTTCCAACAAAATGATACCTCACTTATGAGGATTGGTCAAAATATAAAAAAGATATGTGTGTTTTTAAGAATTTCTGACTTAGAAATATTCATCACCGGTTCAAAACAAGTGGTTCATTATAGTAATGATCCCTATTACCTAACCCTAACCCTAACCCTAACCCTAACCCTAACATCGCGCTCATCCATAACCCTAACCCTAACCCTAACCCTAACCCTAGACAATCGTTTAGAGAGAAAAATGTGCAGAATTGAATTTCCAACAAAATGATACCTCACTTATGAGGATTGGTCAAAACATAAAAAAGATATGTGTGTTTTTAAGAATTTCTGACTTAGAAATATTCATCACCGGTTCAAAACAAGTGGTTCATTATAGTAATGATCCCTATTACCTAACCCTAACCCTAACCCTAACCCTAACCCTAACATCGCGCTCATCCACAACCCTAACCCTAACCCTAACCCTAACCCTAACCCTAACCCTAGACAATCGTTTAGAGAGAAAAATGTGCAGAATTAAATTTCCAACAAAATGATACCTCACTTATGAGGATTGGTCAAAATATAAAAAAGATATGTGTGTTTTTAAGAATTTCTGACTTAGATATATTCATCACCGGTTCAAAACAAGTGGTTCATTATAGTAATGATCCCTATTACCTAACCCTAACCCTAACCCTAACCCTAACCCTAACCCTAGACAATCGTTTAGAGAGAAAAATGTGCAGAATTAAATTTCCAACAAAATGATACCTCACTTATGAGGATTGGTCAAAATATAAAAAAGATATGTGTGTTTTTAAGAATTTCTGACTTAGAAATATTCATCACCGGTTCAAAACAAGTGGTTCATTATAGTAATGATCCCTATTACCTAACCCTAACCCTAACCCTAACCCTAACCCTAACCCTAACATCGCGCTCATCCATAACCCTAACCCTAACCCTAACCCTAACCCTAACCCTAACCCTAGACAATCGTTTAGAGAGAAAAATGTGCAGAATTAAATTTCCAACAAAATGATACCTCACTTATGAGGATTGGTCAAAATATAAAAAAGATATGTGTGTTTTTAAGAATTTCTGACTTAGAAATATTCATCACCGGTTCAAAACAAGTGGTTCATTATAGTAATGGTCCCTATTACCTAACCCTAACCCTAACCCTAACCCTAACCCTAACCCTAACATCGCGCTCATCCACAACCCTAACCCTAACCCTAACCCTAACCCTAACCCTAACCCTAGACAATCGTTTAGAGAGAAAAATGTGCAGAATTAAATTTCCAACAAAATGATACCTCACTTATGAGGATTGGTCAAAATATAAAAAAGATATGTGTGTTTTTAAGAATTTCTGACTTAGATATATTCATCACCGGTTCAAAACAAGTGGTTCATTATAGTAATGATCCCTATTACCTAACCCTAACCCTAACCCTAACCCTAACCCTAACCCTAACCCTAACATCGCGCTCATCCATAACCCTAACCCTAACCGTAACCCTAACCCTAACCCTAACCCTAGTCAATCGTTTAGAGAGAAAAATGTGCAGAATTAAATTTCCAACAAAATGATACCTCACTTATGAGGATTGGTCAAAATATAAAAAAGATATGTGTGTTTTTAAGAATTTCTGACTTAGAAATATTCATCACCGGTTCAAAACAAGTGGTTCATTATAGTAATGATCCCTATTACCTAACCCTAACCCTAACCCTAACCCTAACCCTAACATCGCGCTCATCCATAACCCTAACCCTAACCCTAACCCTAACCCTAACCCTAACCCTAACCCTAGACAATCGTTTAGAGAGAAAAATGTGCAGAATTAAATTTCCAACAAAATGATACCTCACTTATGAGGATTGGTCAAAATATAAAAAAGATATGTGTGTTTTTAAGAAATTCTGACTTAGAAATATTCATCACCGGTTCAAAACAAGTGGTTCATTATAGTAATGGTCCCTATTACCTAACCCTAACCCTAACCCTAACCCTAACCCTAACCCTAACATCGCGCTCATCCACAACCCTAACCCTAACCCTAACCCTAACCCTAACCCTAGACAATCGTTTAGAGAGAAAAATGTGCAGAATTAAATTTCCAACAAAATGATACCTCACTTATGAGGATTGGTCAAAATATAAAAAAGATATGTGTGTTTTTAAGAATTTCTGACTTAGATATATTCATCACCGGTTCAAAACAAGTGGTTCATTATAGTAATGATCCCTATTACCTAACCCTAACCCTAACCCTAACCCTAACCCTAACATCGCGCTCAGTCATAACCCTAACCCTAACCCTAACCCTAACCCTAACCCTAGACAATCGTTTAGAGAGAAAAATGTGCAGAATTAAATTTCCAACAAAATGATACCTCACTTATGAGGATTGGTCAAAATATAAAAAAGATATGTGTGTTTTTAAGAATTTCTGACTTAGAAATATTCATCACCGGATCAAAACAAGTGGTTCATTATAGTAATGGTCCCTATTACCTAACCCTAACCCTAACCCTAACCCTAACCCTAACATCGCGCTCATCCACAACCCTAACCCTAACCCTAACCCTAACCCTAACCCTAGACAATCGTTTAGAGAGAAAAATGTGCAGAATTAAATTTCCAACAAAATGATACCTCACTTATGAGGATTGGTCAAAATATAAAAAAGATATGTGTGTTTTTAAGAATTTCTGACTTAGATATATTCATCACCGGTTCAAAACAAGTGGTTCATTATAGTAATGATCCCTATTACCTAACCCTAACCCTAACCCTAACCCTAACCCTAACCCTAACATCGCGCTCATCCATAACCCTAACCCTAACCCTAACCCTAACCCTAGACAATCGTTTAGAGAGAAAAATGTGCAGAATTAAATTTCCAACAAAATGATACCTCACTTATGAGGATTGGTCAAAATATAAAAAAGATATGTGTGTTTTTAAGAATTTCTGACTTAGAAATATTCATCACCGGTTCAAAACAAGTGGTTCATTATAGTAATGATCCCTATTACCTAACCCTAACCCTAACCCTAACCCTAACCCTAACCCTAACATCGCGCTCATCCATAACCCTAACCCTAACCCTAACCCTAACCCTAACCCTAACCCTAGACAATCGTATAGAGAGAAAAATGTGCAGAATTAAATTTCCAACAAAATGATACCTCACTTATGAGGATTGGTCAAAATATAAAAAAAGATATGTGTGTTTTTAAGAATTTCTGACTTAGAAATATTCATCACCGGTTCAAAACAAGTGGTTCATTATAGTAATGGTCCCTATTACCTAACCCTAACCCTAACCCTAACCCTAACCCTAACATCGCGCTCATCCACAACCCTATCCCTAACCCTAACCCTAACCCTAACCCTAACCCTAGACAATCGTTTAGAGAGAAAAATGTGCAGAATTAAATTTCCAACAAAATGATACCTCACTTATGAGGATTGGTCAAAATATAAAAAAGATATGTGTGTTTTTAAGAATTTCTGACTTAGATATATTCATCACCGGTTCAAAACAAGTGGTTCATTATAGTAATGATCCCTATTACCTAACCCTAACCCTAACCCTAACCCTAACCCTAACATCGCGCTCATCCATAACCCTAACCCTAACCCTAACCCTAACCCTAACCCTAGACAATCGTTTAGAGAGAAAAATGTGCAGAATTAAATTTCCAACAAAATGATACCTCACTTATGAGGATTGGTCAAAATATAAAAAAGATATGTGTGTTTTTAAGAATTTCTGACTTAGAAATATTCATCACCGGTTCAAAACAAGTGGTTCATTATAGTAATGATCCCTATTACCTAACCCTAACCCTAACCCTAACCCTAACCCTAACATCGCGCTCATCCATAACCCTAACCCTAACCCTAACCCTAACCCTAACCCTAGACAATCGTTTAGAGAGAAAAATGTGCAGAATTAAATTTCCAACAAAATGATACCTCACTTATGAGGATTGGTCAAAATATAAAAAAGATATGTGTGTTTTTAAGAATTTCTGACTTAGAAATATTCATCACCGGTTCAAAACAAGTGGTTCATTATAGTAATGGTCCCTATTACCTAACCCTAACCCTAACCCTAACCCTAACCCTAACCCTAACCCTAACATCGCGCTCATCCACAACCCTAACCCTAACCCTAACCCTAACCCTAACCCTAACCCTAGACAATCGTTTAGAGAGAAAAATGTGCAGAATTAAATTTCCAACAAAATGATACCTCACTTATGAGGATTGGTCAAAATATAAAAAAGATATGTGTGTTTTTAAGAATTTCTGACTTAGATATATTCATCACCGGTTCAAAACAAGTGGTTCATTATAGTAATGATCCCTATTACCTAACCCTAACCCTAACCCTAACCCTAACCCTAACCCTAACCCTAACATCGCTTTCATCCATAACCCTAACCCTAACCCTAACCCTAACCCTAACCCTAACCCTAGACAATCGTTTAGAGAGAAAAATGTGCAGAATTAAATTTCCAACAAAATGATACCTCACTTATGAGGATTGGTCAAAATATAAAAAAGATATGTGTGTTTTTAAGAATTT
Source organism: Maea johnstoni (assembly GCA_963942565.1). Lineage (NCBI taxonomy): Eukaryota > Metazoa > Annelida > Polychaeta > Spionida > Magelonidae > Maea > Maea johnstoni. Next base: position 658,189 of record OZ012688.1, on the reverse strand, counting down.
CTGACTTAGAAATATTCATCACCGGTTCAAAACAAGTGGTTCATTATAGTAATGATCCCTATTACCTAACCCTAACCCTAACCCTAACCCTAACCCTAACATCGCGCTCATCCATAACCCTAACCCTAACCCTAACCCTAACCCTAACCCTAACCCTAGACAATCGTTTAGAGAGAAAAATGTGCAGAATTAAATTTCCAACAAAATGATACCTCACTTATGAGGATTGGTCAAAATATAAAAAAGATATGTGTGTTTTTAAGAATTTCTGACTTAGAAATATTCATCACCGGTTCAAAACAAGTGGTTCATTATAGTAATGGTCCCTATTACCTAACCCTAACCCTTACCCTAACCCTAACCCTAACCCTAACATCGCGCTCATCCACAACCCTAACCCTAACCCTAACCCTAACCCTAACCCTAACCCTAACCCTAGACAATCGTTTAGAGAGAAAAATGTGCAGAATTAAATTTCCAACAAAATGATACCTCACTTATGAGGATTGGTCAAAATATAAAAAAGATATGTGTGTTTTTAAGAATTTCTGACTTAGATATATTCATCACCGGTTCAAAACAAGTGGTTCATTATAGTAATGATCCCTATTACCTAACCCTAACCCTAACCCTAACCCTAACCCTAACATCGCGCTCATCCATAACCCTAACCCTAACCCTAACCCTAACCCTAACCCTAGACAATCGTTTAGAGAGAAAAATGTGCAGAATTAAATTTCCAACAAAATGATACCTCACTTATGAGGATTGGTCAAAATATAAAAAAGATATGTGTGTTTTTAAGAATTTCTGACTTAGAAATATTCATCACCGGTTCAAAACAAGTGGTTCATTATAGTAATGATCCCTATTACCTAACCCTAACCCTAACCCTAACCCTAACCCTAACATCGCGCTCATCCATAACCCTAACCCTAACCCTAACCCTAACCCTAACCCTAACCCTAGACAATCGTTTAGAGAGAAAAATGTGCAGAATTAAATTTCCAACAAAATGATACCTCACTTATGAGGATTGGTCAAAATATAAAAAAGATATGTGTGTTTTTAAGAATTTCTGACTTAGAAATATTCATCACCGGTTCAAAACAAGTGGTTCATTATAGTAATGGTCCCTATTACCTAACCCTAACCCTAACCCTAACCCTAACATCGTGCTCATCCACAACCCTAACCCTAACCCTAACCCTAACCCTAACCCTAACCCTAGACAATCGTTTAGAGAGAAAAATGTGCAGAATTAAATTTCCAACAAAATGATACCTCACTTATGAGGATTGGTCAAAATATAAAAAAGATATGTGTGTTTTTAAGAATTTCTGACTTAGATATATTCATCACCGGTTCAAAACAAGTGGTTCATTATAGTAATGATCCCTATTACCTAACCCTAACCCTAACCCTAACCCTAACCCTAACATCGCGCTCATCCATAACCCTAACCCTAACCCTAACCCTAACCCTAACCCTAGACAATCGTTTAGAGAGAAAAATGTGCAGAATTAAATTTCCAACAAAATGATACCTCACTTATGAGGATTGGTCAAAATATAAAAAAGATATGTGTGTTTTTAAGAATTTCTGACTTAGAAATATTCATCACCGGTTCAAAACAAGTGGTTCATTATAGTAATGATCCCTATTACCTAACCCTAACCCTAACCCTAACCCTAACCCTAACCCTAACATCGCGCTCATCCATAACCCTAACCCTAACCCTAACCCTAACCCTAACCCTAGACAATCGTTTAGAGAGAAAAATGTGCAGAATTAAATTTCCAACAAAATGATACCTCACTTATGAGGATTGGTCAAAATATAAAAAAGATATGTGTGTTTTTAAGAATTTCTGACTTAGAAATATTCATCACCGGTTCAAAACAAGTGGTTCATTATAGTAATGGTCCCTATTACCTAACCCTAACCCTAACCCTAACCCTAACCCTAACATCGCGCTCATCCACAACCCTAACCCTAACCCTAACCCTAACCCTAACCCTAACCCTAGACAATCGTTTAGAGAGAAAAATGTGCAGAATTAAATTTCCAACAAAATGATACCTCACTTATGAGGATTGGTCAAAATATAAAAAAGATATGTGTGTTTTTAAGAATTTCTGACTTAGATATATTCATCACCGGTTCAAAACAAGTGGTTCATTATAGTAATGATCCCTATTACCTAACCCTAACCCTAACCCTAACCCTAACCCTAACCCTAACATCGCGCTCATCCATAACCCTAACCCTAACCCTAACCCTAACCCTAACCCTAACCCTAGACAATCGTTTAGAGAGAAAAATGTGCAGAATTAAATTTCCAACAAAATGATACCTCACTTATGAGGATTGGTCAAAATATAAAAAAGATATGTGTGTTTTTAAGAATTTCTGACTTAGAAATATTCATCACCGGTTCAAAACAAGTGGTTCATTATAGTAATGATCCCTATTACCTAACCCTAACCCTAACCCTAACCCTAACCCTAACCCTAACATCGCGCTCATCCATAACCCTAACCCTAACCCTAACCCTAACCCTAACCCTAGACAATCGTTTAGAGAGAAAAATGTGCAGAATTAAATTTCCAACAAAATGATACCTCACTTATGAGGATTGGTCAAAATATAAAAAAGATATGTGTGTTTTTAAGAATTTCTGACTTAGAAATATTCATCACCGGTTCAAAACAAGTGGTTCATTATAGTAATGGTCCCTATTACCTAACCCTAACCCTAACCCTAACCCTAACCCTAACATCGCGCTCATCCACAACCCTAACCCTAACCCTAACCCTAACCCTAACCCTAGACAATCGTTTAGAGAGAAAAATGTGCAGAATTAAATTTCCAACAAAATGATACCTCACTTATGAGGATTGGTCAAAATATAAAAAAGATATGTGTGTTTTTAAGAATTTCTGACTTAGATATATTCATCACCGGTTCAAAACAAGTGGTTCATTATAGTAATGATCCCTATTACCTAACCCTAACCCTAACCCTAACCCTAACCCTAACCCTAACATCGCGCTCATCCATAACCCTAACCCTAACCCTAACCCTAACCCTAACCCTAACCCTAGACAATCGTTTAGAGAGAAAAATGTGCAGAATTAAATTTCCAACAAAATGATACCTCACTTATGAGGATTGGTCAAAATATAAAAAAGATATGTGTGTTTTTAAGAATTTCTGACTTAGAAATATTCATCACCGGTTCAAAACAAGTGGTTCATTATAGTAATGATCCCTATTACCTAACCCTAACCCTAACCCTAACCCTAACCCTAACCCTAACATCGCGCTCATCCATAACCCTAACCCTAACCCTAACCCTAACCCTAACCCTAGACAATCGTTTAGAGAGAAAAATGTGCAGAATTAAATTTCCAACAAAATGATACCTCACTTATGAGGATTGGTCAAAATATAAAAAAGATATGTGTGTTTTTAAGAATTTCTGACTTAGAAATATTCATCACCGGTTCAAAACAAGTGGTTCATTATAGTAATGGTCCCTATTACCTAACCCTAACCCTAACCCTAACCCTAACCCTAACCCTAACATCGCGCTCATCCACAACCCTAACCCTAACCCTAACCCTAACCCTAACCCTAACCCTAGACAATCGTTTAGAGAGAAAAATGTGCAGAATTAAATTTCCAACAAAATGATACCTCACTTATGAGGATTGGTCAAAATATAAAAAAGATATGTGTGTTTTTAAGAATTTCTGACTTAGATATATTCATCACCGGTTCAAAACAAGTGGTTCATTATAGTAATGATCCCTATTACCTAACCCTAACCCTAACCCTAACCCTAACCCTAACATCGCGCTCATCCATAACCCTAACCCTAACCCTAACCCTAACCCTAACCCTAGACAATCGTTTAGAGAGAAAAATGTGCAGAATTAAATTTCCAACAAAATGATACCTCACTTATGAGGATTGGTCAAAATATAAAAAAGATATGTGTGTTTTTAAGAATTTCTGACTTAGATATATTCATCACCGGTTCAAAACAAGTGGTTCATTATAGTAATGATCCCTATTACCTAACCCTAACCCTAACCCTAACCCTAACCCTAACCCTAACATCGCGCTCATCCATAACCCTAACCCTAACCCTAACCCTAACCCTAACCCTAACCCTAGACAATCGTTTAGAGAGAAAAATGTGCAGAATTAAATTTCCAACAAAATGATACCTCACTTATGAGGATTGGTCAAAATATAAAAAAGATATGTGTGTTTTTAAGAATTTCTGACTTAGAAATATTCATCACCGGTTCAAAACAAGTGGTTCATTATAGTAATGATCCCTATTACCTAACCCTAACCCTAACCCTAACCCTAACCCTAACCCTAACATCGCGCTCATCCATAACCCTAACCCTAACCCTAACCCTAACCCTAACCCTAGACAATCGTTTAGAGAGAAAAATGTGCAGAATTAAATTTCCAACAAAATGATACCTCACTTATGAGGATTGGTCAAAATATAAAAAAGATATGTGTGTTTTTAAGAATTTCTGACTTAGAAATATTCATCACCGGTTCAAAACAAGTGGTTCATTATAGTAATGGTCCCTATTACCTAACCCTAACCCTAACCCTAACCCTAACCCTAACCCTAACATCGCGCTCATCCACAACCCTAACCCTAACCCTAACCCTAACCCTAACCCTAACCCTAGACAATCGTTTAGAGAGAAAAATGTGCAGAATTAAATTTCCAACAAAATGATACCTCACTTATGAGGATTGGTCAAAATATAAAAAAGATATGTGTGTTTTTAAGAATTTCTGACTTAGATATATTCATCACCGGTTCAAAACAAGTGGTTCATTATAGTAATGATCCCTATTACCTAACCCTAACCCTAACCCTAACCCTAACCCTAACATCGCGCTCATCCATAACCCTAACCCTAACCCTAACCCTAACCCTAACCCTAGACAATCGTTTAGAGAGAAAAATGTGCAGAATTAAATTTCCAACAAAATGATACCTCACTTATGAGGATTGGTCAAAATATAAAAAAGATATGTGTGTTTTTAAGAATTTCTGACTTAGAAATATTCATCACCGGTTCAAAACAAGTGGTTCATTATAGTAATGATCCCTATTACCTAACCCTAACCCTAACCCTAACCCTAACCCTAACATCGCGCTCATCCATAACCCTAACCCTAACCCTAACCCTAACCCTAACCCTAGACAATCGTTTAGAGAGAAAAATGTGCAGAATTAAATTTCCAACAAAATGATACCTCACTTATGAGGATTGGTCAAAATATAAAAAAGATATGTGTGTTTTTAAGAATTTCTGACTTAGAAATATTCATCACCGGTTCAAAACAAGTGGTTCATTATAGTAATGGTCCCTATTACCTAACCCTAACCCTAACCCTAACCCTAACCCTAACATCGCGCTCATCCACAACCCTAACCCTAACCCTAACCCTAACCCTAACCCTAGACAATCGTTTAGAGAGAAAAATGTGCAGAATTAAATTTCCAACAAAATGATACCTCACTTATGAGGATTGGTCAAAATATAAAAAAGATATGAGTGTTTTTAAGAATTTCTGACTTAGATATATTCATCACCGGTTCAAAACAAGTGGTTCATTATAGTAATGATCCCTATTACCTAACCCTAACCCTAACCCTAACCCTAACCCTAACATCGCGCTCATCCATAACCCTAACCCTAACCCTAACCCTAACCCTAACCCTAACCCTAGACAATCGTTTAGAGAGAAAAATGTGCAGAATTAAATTTCCAACAAAATGATACCTCACTTATGAGGATTGGTCAAAATATAAAAAAGATATGTGTGTTTTTAAGAATTTCTGACTTAGAAATATTCATCACCGGTTCAAAACAAGTGGTTCATTATAGTAATGATCCCTATTACCTAACCCTAACCCTAACCCTAACCCTAACCCTAACCCTAACATCGCGCTCATCCATAACCCTAACCCTAACCCTAACCCTAACCCTAACCCTAACCCTAGACAATCGTTTAGAGAGAAAAATGTGCAGAATTAAATTTCCAACAAAATGATACCTCACTTATGAGGATTGGTCAAAATATAAAAAAGATATGTGTGTTTTTAAGAATTTCTGACTTAGAAATATTCATCACCGGTTCAAAACAAGTGGTTCATTATAGTAATGGTCCCTATTACCTAACCCTAACCCTAACCCTAACCCTAACCCTAACATCGCGCTCATCCACAACCCTAACCCTAACCCTAACCCTAACCCTAACCCTAGACAATCGTTTAGAGAGAAAAATGTGCAGAATTAAATTTCCAACAAAATGATACCTCACTTATGAGGATTGGTCAAAATATAAAAAAGATATGTGTGTTTTTAAGAATTTCTGACTTAGATATATTCATCACCGGTTCAAAACAAGTGGTTCATTATAGTAATGATCCCTATTACCTAACCCTAACCCTAACCCTAACCCTAACCCTAACATCGCGCTCATCCATAACCCTAACCCTAACCCTAACCCTAACCCTAACCCTAGACAATCGTTTAGAGAGAAAAATGTGCAGAATTAAATTTCCAACAAAATGATACCTCACTTATGAGGATTGGTCAAAATATAAAAAAGATATGTGTGTTTTTAAGAATTTCTGACTTAGAAATATTCATCACCGGTTCAAAACAAGTGGTTCATTATAGTAATGATCCCTATTACCTAACCCTAACCCTAACCCTAACCCTAACCCTAACCCTAACATCGCGCTCATCCATAACCCTAACCCTAACCCTAACCCTAACCCTAACCCTAGACAATCGTTTAGAGAGAAAAATGTGCAGAATTAAAATTCCAACAAAATGATATCTCACTTATGAGGATTGGTCAAAATATAAAAAAGATATGTGTGTTTTTAAGAATTTCTGACTTAGAAATATTCATCACCGGTTCAAAACAAGTGGTTCATTATAGTAATGGTCCCTATTACCTAACCCTAACCCTAACCCTAACCCTAACCCTAACCCTAACATCGCGCTCATCCATAACCCTAACCCTAACCCTAACCCTAACCCTAACCCTAGACAATCGTTTAGAGAGAAAAATGTGCAGAATTAAATTTCCAACAAAATGATACCTCACTTATGAGGATTGGTCAAAATATAAAAAAGATATGTGTGTTTTTAAGAATTTCTGACTTAGAAATATTCATCACCGGTTCAAAACAAGTGGTTCATTATAGTAATGATCCCTATTACCTAACCCTAACCCTAACCCTAACCCTAACCCTAACATCGCGCTCATCCATAACCCTAACCCTAACCCTAACCCTAACCCTAACCCTAACCCTAGACAATCGTTTAGAGAGAAAAATGTGCAGAATTAAATTTCCAACAAAATGATACCTCACTTATGAGGATTGGTCAAAATATAAAAAAGATATGTGTGTTTTTAAGAATTTCTGACTTAGAAATATTCATCACCGGTTCAAAACAAGTGGTTCATTATAGTAATGGTCCCTATTACCTAACCCTAACCCTAACCCTAACCCTAACCCTAACCCTAACATCGCGCTCATCCACAACCCTAACCCTAACCCTAACCCTAACCCTAACCCTAACCCTAGACAATCGTTTAGAGAGAAAAATGTGCAGAATTAAATTTCCAACAAAATGATACCTCACTTATGAGGATTGGTCAAAATATAAAAAAGATATGTGTGTTTTTAAGAATTTCTGACTTAGATATATTCATCACCGGTTCAAAACAAGTGGTTCATTATAGTAATGATCCCTATTACCTAACCCTAACCCTAACCCTAACCCTAACCCTAACATCGCGCTCATCCATAACCCTAACCCTAACCCTAACCCTAACCCTAACCCTAGACAATCGTTTAGAGAGAAAAATGTGCAGAATTAAATTTCCAACAAAATGATACCTCACTTATGAGGATTGGTCAAAATATAAAAAAGATATGTGTGTTTTTAAGAATTTCTGACTTAGAAATATTCATCACCGGTTCAAAACAAGTGGTTCATTATAGTAATGATCCCTATTACCTAACCCTAACCCTAACCCTAACCCTAACCCTAACCCTAACATCGCGCTCATCCATAACCCTAACCCTAACCCTAACCCTAACCCTAACCCTAGACAATCGTTTAGAGAGAAAAATGTGCAGAATTAAATTTCCAACAAAATGATACCTCACTTATGAGGATTGGTCAAAATATAAAAAAGATATGTGTGTTTTTAAGAATTTCTGACTTAGAAATATTCATCACCGGTTCAAAACAAGTGGTTCATTATAGTAATGGTCCCTATTACCTAACCCTAACCCTAACCCTAACCCTAACCCTAACATCGCGCTCATCCACAACCCTAACCCTAACCCTAACCCTAACCCTAACCCTAACCCTAGACAATCGTTTAGAGAGAAAAATGTGCAGAATTAAATTTCCAACAAAATGATACCTCACTTATGAGGATTGGTCAAAATATAAAAAAGATATGTGTGTTTTTAAGAATTTCTGACTTAGATATATTCATCACCGGTTCAAAACAAGTGGTTCATTATAGTAATGATCCCTATTACCTAACCCTAACCCTAACCCTAACCCTAACCCTAACCCTAACATCGCGCTCATCCATAACCCTAACCCTAACCCTAACCCTAACCCTAACCCTAGACAATCGTTTAGAGAGAAAAATGTGCAGAATTAAATTTCCAACAAAATGATACCTCACTTATGAGGATTGGTCAAAATATAAAAAAGATATGTGTGTTTTTAAGAATTTCTGACTTAGAAATATTCATCACCGGTTCAAAACAAGTGGTTCATTATAGTAATGATCCCTATTACCTAACCCTAACCCTAACCCTAACCCTAACCCTAACATCGCGCTCATCCATAACCCTAACCCTAACCCTAACCCTAACCCTAACCCTAGACAATCGTTTAGAGAGAAAAATGTGCAGAATTAAATTTCCAACAAAATGATACCTCACTTATGAGGATTGGTCAAAATATAAAAAAGATATGTGTGTTTTTAAGAATTTCTGACTTAGAAATATTCATCACCGGTTCAAAACAAGTGGTTCATTATAGTAATGGTCCCTATTACCTAACCCTAACCCTAACCCTAACCCTAACCCTAACATCGCGCTCATCCACAACCCTAACCCTAACCCTAACCCTAACCCTAACCCTAGACAATCGTTTAGAGAGAAAAATGTGCAGAATTAAATTTCCAACAAAATGATACCTCACTTATGAGGATTGGTCAAAATATAAAAAAGATATGTGTGTTTTTAAGAATTTCTGACTTAGATATATTCATCACCGGTTCAAAACAAGTGGTTCATTATAGTAATGATCCCTATTACCTAACCCTAACCCTAACCCTAACCCTAACCCTAACCCTAACATCGCGCTCATCCATAACCCTAACCCTAACCCTAACCCTAACCCTAACCCTAGACAATCGTTTAGAGAGAAAAATGTGCAGAATTAAATTTCCAACAAAATGATACCTCACTTATGAGGATTGGTCAAAATATAAAAAAGATATGTGTGTTTTTAAGAATTTCTGACTTAGAAATATTCATCACCGGTTCAAAACAAGTGGTTCATTATAGTAATGAACCCTATTACCTAACCCTAACCCTAACCCTAACCCTAACCCTAACATCGCGCTCATCCATAACCCTAACCCTAACCCTAACCCTAACCCTAACCCTAACCCTAGACAATCGTTTAGAGAGAAAAATGTGCAGAATTAAATTTCCAACAAAATGATACCTCACTTATGAGGATTGGTCAAAATATAAAAAAGATATGTGTGTTTTTAAGAATTTCTGACTTAGAAATATTCATCACCGGTTCAAAACAAGTGGTTCATTATAGTAATGAACCCTATTACCTAACCCTAACCCTAACCCTAACCCTAACCCTAACATCGCGCTCATCCATAACCCTAACCCTAACCCTAACCCTAACCCTAACCCTAACCCTAGACAATCGTTTAGAGAGAAAAATGTGCAGAATTAAATTTCCAACAAAATGATACCTCACTTATGAGGATTGGTCAAAATATAAAAAAGATATGTGTGTTTTTAAGAATTTCTGACTTAGAAATATTCATCACCGGTTCAAAACAAGTGGTTCATTATAGTAATGGTCCCTATTACCTAACCCTAACCCTAACCCTAACCCTAACCCTAACATCGCGCTCATCCACAACCCTAACCCTAACCCTAACCCTAACCCTAACCCTAGACAATCGTTTAGAGAGAAAAATGTGCAGAATTAAATTTCCAACAAAATGATACCTCACTTATGAGGATTGGTCAAAATATAAAAAAGATATGTGTGTTTTTAAGAATTTCTGACTTAGATATATTCATCACCGGTTCAAAACAAGTGGTTCATTATAGTAATGATCCCTATTACCTAACCCTAACCCTAACCCTAACCCTAACCCTAACCCTAACATCGCGCTCATCCATAACCCTAACCCTAACCCTAACCCTAACCCTAACCCTAGACAATCGTTTAGAGAGAAAAATGTGCAGAATTAAATTTCCAACAAAATGATACCTCACTTATGAGGATTGGTCAAAATATAAAAAAGATATGTGTGTTTTTAAGAATT
>OZ012688.1:587500-627500 GCA_963942565.1 Maea johnstoni | reverse complement strand
AAAAGATATGTGTGTTTTTAAGAATTTCTGACTTAGAAATATTCATCACCGGTTCAAAACAAGTGGTTCATTATAGTAATGGTCCCTATTACCTAACCCTAACCCTAACCCTAACCCTAACCCTAACCCTAACATCGCGCTCATCCACAACCCTAACCCTAACCCTAACCCTAACCCTAACCCTAACCCTAGACAATCGTTTAGAGAGAAAAATGTGCAGAATTAAATTTCCAACAAAATGATACCTCACTTATGAGGATTGGTCAAAATATAAAAAAGATATGTGTGTTTTTAAGAATTTCTGACTTAGATATATTCATCACCGGTTCAAAACAAGTGGTTCATTATAGTAATGATCCCTATTACCTAACCCTAACCCTAACCCTAACCCTAACCCTAACCCTAACCCTAACATCGCGCTCATCCATAACCCTAACCCTAACCCTAACCCTAACCCTAACCCTAGACAATCGTTTAGAGAGAAAAATGTGCAGAATTAAATTTCCAACAAAATGATACCTCACTTATGAGGATTGGTCAAAATATAAAAAAGATATGTGTGTTTTTAAGAATTTCTGACTTAGAAATATTCATCACCGGTTCAAAACAAGTGGTTCATTATAGTAATGATCCCTATTACCTAACCCTAACCCTAACCCTAACCCTAACCCTAACATCGCGCTCATCCATAACCCTAACCCTAACCCTAACCCTAACCCTAACCCTAACCCTAGACAATCGTTTAGAGAGAAAAATGTGCAGAATTAAATTTCCAACAAAATGATACCTCACTTATGAGGATTGGTCAAAATATAAAAAAGATATGTGTGTTTTTAAGAATTTCTGACTTAGAAATATTCATCACGCTCATCCATAACCCTAACCCTAACCCTAACCCTAACCCTAACCCTAGACAATCGTTTAGAGAGAAAAATGTGCAGAATTAAATTTCCAACAAAATGATACCTCACTTATGAGGATTGGTCAAAATATAAAAAAGATATGTGTGTTTTTAAGAATTTCTGACTTAGAAATATTCATCACCGGTTCAAAACAAGTGGTTCATTATAGTAATGATCCCTATTACCTAACCCTAACCCTAACCCTAACCCTAACCCTAACCCTAACATCGCACTCATCCATAACCCTAACCCTAACCCTAACCCTAACCCTAACCCTAACCCTAGACAATCGTTTAGAGAGAAAAATGTGCAGAATTAAATTTCCAACAAAATGATACCTCACTTATGAGGATTGGTCAAAATATAAAAAAGATATGTGTGTTTTTAAGAATTTCTGACTTAGATATATTCATCACCGGTTCAAAACAAGTGGTTCATTATAGTAATGATCCCTATTACCTAACCCTAACCCTAACCCTAACCCTAACCCTAACATCGCGCTCATCCATAACCCTAACCCTAACCCTAACCCTAACCCTAACCCTAGACAATCGTTTAGAGAGAAAAATGTGCAGAATTAAATTTCCAACAAAATGATACCTCACTTATGAGGATTGGTCAAAATATAAAAAAGATATGTGTGTTTTTAAGAATTTCTGACTTAGAAATATTCATCACCGGTTCAAAACAAGTGGTTCATTATAGTAATGATCCCTATTACCTAACCCTAACCCTAACCCTAACCCTAACCCTAACCCTAACATCGCGCTCATCCATAACCCTAACCCTAACCCTAACCCTAACCCTAACCCTAGACAATCGTTTAGAGAGAAAAATGTGCAGAATTAAATTTCCAACAAAATGATACCTCACTTATGAGGATTGGTCAAAATATAAAAAAGATATGTGTGTTTTTAAGAATTTCTGACTTAGAAATATTCATCACGCTCATCCATAACCCTAACCCTAACCCTAACCCTAACCCTAACCCTAGACAATCGTTTAGAGAGAAAAATGTGCAGAATTAAATTTCCAACAAAATGATACCTCACTTATGAGGATTGGTCAAAATATAAAAAAGATATGTGTGTTTTTAAGAATTTCTGACTTAGAAATATTCATCACCGGTTCAAAACAAGTGGTTCATTATAGTAATGATCCCTATTACCTAACCCTAACCCTAACCCTAACCCTAACCCTAACCCTAACATCGCGCTCATCCATAACCCTAACCCTAACCCTAACCCTAACCCTAACCCTAGACAATCGTTTAGAGAGAAAAATGTGCAGAATTAAATTTCCAACAAAATGATACCTCACTTATGAGGATTGGTCAAAATATAAAAAAGATATGTGTGTTTTTAAGAATTTCTGACTTAGATATATTCATCACCGGTTCAAAACAAGTGGTTCATTATAGTAATGATCCCTATTACCTAACCCTAACCCTAACCCTAACCCTAACCCTAACATCGCGCTCATCCATAACCCTAACCCTAACCCTAACCCTAACCCTAACCCTAGACAATCGTTTAGAGAGAAAAATGTGCAGAATTAAATTTCCAACAAAATGATACCTCACTTATGAGGATTGGTCAAAATATAAAAAAGATATGTGTGTTTTTAAGAATTTCTGACTTAGAAATATTCATCACCGGTTCAAAACAAGTGGTTCATTATAGTAATGATCCCTATTACCTAACCCTAACCCTAACCCTAACCCTAACCCTAACATCGCGCTCATCCATAACCCTAACCCTAACCCTAACCCTAACCCTAACCCTAACCCTAGACAATCGTTTAGAGAGAAAAATGTGCAGAATTAAATTTCCAACAAAATGATACCTCACTTATGAGGATTGGTCAAAATATAAAAAAGATATGTGTGTTTTTAAGAATTTCTGACTTCGAAATATTCATCAAGCTCATCCATAACCCTAACCCTAACCCTAACCCTAACCCTAACCCTAGACAATCGTTTAGAGAGAAAAATGTGCAGAATTAAATTTCCAACAAAATGATACCTCACTTATGAGGATTGGTCAAAATATAAAAAAGATATGTGTGTTTTTAAGAATTTCTGACTTAGAAATATTCATCACCGGTTCAAAACAAGTGGTTCATTATAGTAATGATCCCTATTACCTAACCCTAACCCTAACCCTAACCCTAACCCTAACCCTAACATCGCGCTCATCCATAACCCTAACCCTAACCCTAACCCTAACCCTAACCCTAGACAATCGTTTAGAGAGAAAAATGTGCAGAATTAAATTTCCAACAAAATGATACCTCACTTATGAGGATTGGTCAAAATATAAAAAAGATATGTGTGTTTTTAAGAATTTCTGACTTAGAAATATTCATCACCGGTTCAAAACAAGTGGTTCATTATAGTAATGGTCCCTATTACCTAACCCTAACCCTAACCCTAACCCTAACCCTAACCCTAACCCTAACATCGCGCTCATCCACAACCCTAACCCTAACCCTAACCCTAACCCTAACCCTAACCCTAGACAATCGTTTAGAGAGAAAAATGTGCAGAATTAAATTTCCAACAAAATGATACCTCACTTATGAGGATTGGTCAAAATATAAAAAAGATATGTGTGTTTTTAAGAATTTCTGACTTAGATATATTCATCACCGGTTCAAAACAAGTGGTTCATTATAGTAATGATCCCTATTACCTAACCCTAACCCTAACCCTAACCCTAACCCTAACCCTAACATCGCGCTCATCCATAACCCTAACCCTAACCCTAACCCTAACCCTAACCCTAACCCTAGACAATCGTTTAGAGAGAAAAATGTGCAGAATTAAATTTCCAACAAAATGATACCTCACTTATGAGGATTGGTCAAAATATAAAAAAGATATGTGTGTTTTTAAGAATTTCTGACTTAGAGATATTCATCACCGGTTCAAAACAAGTGGTTCATTATAGTAATGGTCCCTATTACCTAACCCTAACCCTAACCCTAACCCTAACCCTAACCCTAACATCGCGCTCATCCACAACCCTAACCCTAACCCTAACCCTAACCCTAACCCTAACCCTAGACAATCGTTTAGAGAGAAAAATGTGCAGAATTAAATTTCCAACAAAATGATACCTCACTTATGAGGATTGGTCGAAAATATAAAAAAGATATGTGTGTTTTTAAGAATTTCTGACTTAGATATATTCATCACCGGTTCAAAACAAGTGGTTCATTATAGTAATGATCCCTATTACCTAACCCTAACCCTAACCCTAACCCTAACCCTAACCCTAACATCGCGCTCATCCATAACCCTAACCCTAACCCTAACCCTAACCCTAACCCTAGACAATCGTTTAGAGAGAAAAATGTGCAGAATTAAATTTCCAACAAAATGATACCTCACTTATGAGGATTGGTCAAAATATAAAAAAGATATGTGTGTTTTTAAGAATTTCTGACTTAGAAATATTCATCACCGGTTCAAAACAAGTGGTTCATTATAGTAATGATCCCTATTACCTAACCCTAACCCTAACCCTAACCCTAACCCTAACCCTAACATCGCGCTCATCCATAACCCTAACCCTAACCCTAACCCTAACCCTAACCCTAACCCTAGACAATCGTTTAGAGAGAAAAATGTGCAGAATTAAATTTCCAACAAAATGATACCTCACTTATGAGGATTGGTCAAAATATAAAAAAGATATGTGTGTTTTTAAGAATTTCTGACTTAGAAATATTCATCACCGGTTCAAAACAAGTGGTTCATTATAGTAATGATCCCTATTACCTAACCCTAACCCTAACCCTAACCCTAACCCTAACATCGCGCTCATCCATAACCCTAACCCTAACCCTAACCCTAACCCTAACCCTAGACAATCGTTTAGAGAGAAAAATGTGCAGAATTAAATTTCCAACAAAATGATACCTCACTTATGAGGATTGGTCAAAATATAAAAAAGATATGTGTGTTTTTAAGAATTTCTGACTTAGAAATATTCATCACCGGTTCAAAACAAGTGGTTCATTATAGTAATGATCCCTATTACCTAACCCTAACCCTAACCCTAACCCTAACCCTAACCCTAACCCTAACATCGCGCTCATCCATAACCCTAACCCTAACCCTAACCCTAACCCTAACCCTAACCCTAGACAATCGTTTAGAGAGAAAAATGTGCAGAATTAAATTTCCAACAAAATGATACCTCACTTATGAGGATTGGTCAAAATATAAAAAAGATATGTGTGTTTTTAAGAATTTCTGACTTAGAAATATTCATCACCGGTTCAAAACAAGTGGTTCATTAAAGTAATGGTCCCTATTACCTAACCCTAACCCTAACCCTAACCCTAACCCTAACCCTAACATCGCGCTCATCCACAACCCTAACCCTAACCCTAACCCTAACCCTAACCCTAACCCTAGACAATCGTTTAGAGAGAAAAATGTGCAGAATTAAATTTCCAACAAAATGATACCTCACTTATGAGGATTGGTCAAAATATAAAAAAGATATGTGTGTTTTTAAGAATTTCTGACTTAGATATATTCATCACCGGTTCAAAACAAGTGGTTCATTATAGTAATGATCCCTATTACCTAACCCTAACCCTAACCCTAACCCTAACCCTAACCCTAACATCGCGCTCATCCATAACCCTAACCCTAACCCTAACCCTAACCCTAACCCTAGACAATCGTTTAGAGAGAAAAATGTGCAGAATTAAATTTCCAACAAAATGATACCTCACTTATGAGGATTGGTCAAAATATAAAAAAGATATGTGTGTTTTTAAGAATTTCTGACTTAGAAATATTCATCACCGGTTCAAAACAAGTGGTTCATTATAGTAATGGTCCCTATTACCTAACCCTAACCCTAACCCTAACCCTAACCCTAACCCTAACATCGCGCTCATCCACAACCCTAACCCTAACCCTAACCCTAACCCTAACCCTAGACAATCGTTTAGAGAGAAAAATGTGCAGAATTAAATTTCCAACAAAATGATACCTCACTTATGAGGATTGGTCAAAATATAAAAAAGATATGTGTGTTTTTAAGAATTCCTGACTTAGATATATTCATCACCGGTTCAAAACAAGTGGTTCATTATAGTAATGATCCCTATTACCTAACCCTAACCCTAACCCTAACCCTAACCCTAACCCTAACATCGCGCTCATCCATAACCCTAACCCTAACCCTAACCCTAACCCTAACCCTAACCCTAACCCTAGACAATCGTTTAGAGAGAAAAATGTGCAGAATTAAATTTCCAACAAAATGATACCTCACTTATGAGGATTGGTCAAAATATAAAAAAGATATGTGTGTTTTTAAGAATTTCTGACTTAGAAATATTCATCACCGGTTCAAAACAAGTGGTTCATTATAGTAATGATCCCTATTACCTAACCCTAACCCTAACCCTAACCCTAACCCTAACCCTAACCCTAACATCGCGCTCATCCATAACCCTAACCCTAACCCTAACCCTAACCCTAACCCTAACCCTAGACAATCGTTTAGAGAGAAAAATGTGCAGAATTAAATTTCCAACAAAATGATACCTCACTTATGAGGATTGGTCAAAATATAAAAAAGATATGTGTGTTTTTAAGAATTTCTGACTTAGAAATATTCATCACCGGTTCAAAACAAGTGGTTCATTAAAGTAATGGTCCCTATTACCTAACCCTAACCCTAACCCTAACCCTAACCCTAACCCTAACATCGCGCTCATCCACAACCCTAACCCTAACCCTAACCCTAACCCTAACCCTAACCCTAGACAATCGTTTAGAGAGAAAAATGTGCAGAATTAAATTTCCAACAAAATGATACCTCACTTATGAGGATTGGTCAAAATATAAAAAAGATATGTGTGTTTTTAAGAATTTCTGACTTAGATATATTCATCACCGGTTCAAAACAAGTGGTTCATTATAGTAATGATCCCTATTACCTAACCCTAACCCTAACCCTAACCCTAACCCTAACCCTAACATCGCGCTCATCCATAACCCTAACCCTAACCCTAACCCTAACCCTAACCCTAGACAATCGTTTAGAGAGAAAAATGTGCAGAATTAAATTTCCAACAAAATGATACCTCACTTATGAGGATTGGTCAAAATATAAAAAAGATATGTGTGTTTTTAAGAATTTCTGACTTAGAAATATTCATCACCGGTTCAAAACAAGTGGTTCATTATAGTAATGGTCCCTATTACCTAACCCTAACCCTAACCCTAACCCTAACCCTAACCCTAACATCGCGCTCATCCACAACCCTAACCCTAACCCTAACCCTAACCCTAACCCTAGACAATCGTTTAGAGAGAAAAATGTGCAGAATTAAATTTCCAACAAAATGATACCTCACTTATGAGGATTGGTCAAAATATAAAAAAGATATGTGTGTTTTTAAGAATTCCTGACTTAGATATATTCATCACCGGTTCAAAACAAGTGGTTCATTATAGTAATGATCCCTATTACCTAACCCTAACCCTAACCCTAACCCTAACCCTAACCCTAACATCGCGCTCATCCATAACCCTAACCCTAACCCTAACCCTAACCCTAACCCTAACCCTAACCCTAGACAATCGTTTAGAGAGAAAAATGTGCAGAATTAAATTTCCAACAAAATGATACCTCACTTATGAGGATTGGTCAAAATATAAAAAAGATATGTGTGTTTTTAAGAATTTCTGACTTAGAAATATTCATCACCGGTTCAAAACAAGTGGTTCATTATAGTAATGGTCCCTATTACCTAACCCTAACCCTAACCCTAACCCTAACCCTAACCCTAACATCGCGCTCATCCACAACCCTAACCCTAACCCTAACCCTAACCCTAACCCTAGACAATCGTTTAGAGAGAAAAATGTGCAGAATTAAATTTCCAACAAAATGATACCTCACTTATGAGGATTGGTCAAAATATAAAAAAGATATGTGTGTTTTTAAGAATTTCTGACTTAGATATATTCATCACCGGTTCAAAACAAGTGGTTCATTATAGTAATGATCCCTATTACCTAACCCTAACCCTAACCCTAACCCTAACCCTAACATCGCGCTCATCCATAACCCTAACCCTAACCCTAACCCTAACCCTAACCCTAGACAATCGTTTAGAGAGAAAAATGTGCAGAATTAAATTTCCAACAAAATGATACCTCACTTATGAGGATTGGTCAAAATATAAAAAAGATATGTGTGTTTTTAAGAATTTCTGACTTAGAAATATTCATCACCGGTTCAAAACAAGTGGTTCATTATAGTAATGATCCCTATTACCTAACCCTAACCCTAACCCTAACCCTAACCCTAACATCGCGCTCATCCATAACCCTAACCCTAACCCTAACCCTAGACAATCGTTTAGAGAGAAAAATGTGCAAATTAAATTTCCAACAAAATGATACCTCACTTATGAGGATTGGTCAAAATATAAAAAAGATATGTGTGTTTTTAAGAATTTCTGACTTAGAAATATTCATCACCGGTTCAAAACAAGTGGTTCATTATAGTAATGGTCCCTATTACCTAACCCTAACCCTAACCCTAACCCTAACCCTAACATCGCGCTCATCCACAACCCTAACCCTAACCCTAACCCTAACCCTAACCCTAACCCTAGACAATCGTTTAGAGAGAAAAATGTGCAGAATTAAATTTCCAACAAAATGATACCTCACTTATGAGGATTGGTCAAAATATAAAAAAGATATGTGTGTTTTTAAGAATTTCTGACTTAGATATATTCATCACCGGTTCAAAACAAGTGGTTCATTATAGTAATGGTCCCTATTACCTAACCCTAACCCTAACCCTAACCCTAACCCTAACCCTAACATCGCGCTCATCCACAACCCTAACCCTAACCCTAACCCTAACCCTAACCCTAGACAATCGTTTAGAGAGAAAAATGTGCAGAATTAAATTTCCAACAAAATGATACCTCACTTATGAGGATTGGTCAAAATATAAAAAAGATATGTGTGTTTTTAAGAATTCCTGACTTAGATATATTCATCACCGGTTCAAAACAAGTGGTTCATTATAGTAATGATCCCTATTACCTAACCCTAACCCTAACCCTAACCCTAACCCTAACCCTAACATCGCGCTCATCCATAACCCTAACCCTAACCCTAACCCTAACCCTAACCCTAACCCTAGACAATCGTTTAGAGAGAAAAATGTGCAGAATTAAATTTCCAACAAAATGATACCTCACTTATGAGGATTGGTCAAAATATAAAAAAGATATGTGTGTTTTTAAGAATTTCTGACTTAGAAATATTCATCACCGGTTCAAAACAAGTGGTTCATTATAGTAATGGTCCCTATTACCTAACCCTAACCCTAACCCTAACCCTAACCCTAACCCTAACATCGCGCTCATCCACAACCCTAACCCTAACCCTAACCCTAACCCTAACCCTAGACAATCGTTTAGAGAGAAAAATGTGCAGAATTAAATTTCCAACAAAATGATACCTCACTTATGAGGATTGGTCAAAATATAAAAAAGATATGTGTGTTTTTAAGAATTTCTGACTTAGATATATTCATCACCGGTTCAAAACAAGTGGTTCATTATAGTAATGATCCCTATTACCTAACCCTAACCCTAACCCTAACCCTAACCCTAACCCTAACATCGCGCTCATCCATAACCCTAACCCTAACCCTAACCCTAACCCTAACCCTAGACAATCGTTTAGAGAGAAAAATGTGCAGAATTAAATTTCCAACAAAATGATACCTCACTTATGAGGATTGGTCAAAATATAAAAAAGATATGTGTGTTTTTAAGAATTTCTGACTTAGAAATATTCATCACCGGTTCAAAACAAGTGGTTCATTATAGTAATGATCCCTATTACCTAACCCTAACCCTAACCCTAACCCTAACCCTAACATCGCGCTCATCCATAACCCTAACCCTAACCCTAACCCTAACCCTAACCCTAACCCTAGACAATCGTTTAGAGAGAAAAATGTGCAAATTAAATTTCCAACAAAATGATACCTCACTTATGAGGATTGGTCAAAATATAAAAAAGATATGTGTGTTTTTAAGAATTTCTGACTTAGAAATATTCATCACCGGTTCAAAACAAGTGGTTCATTATAGTAATGGTCCCTATTACCTAACCCTAACCCTAACCCTAACCCTAACCCTAACATCGCGCTCATCCACAACCCTAACCCTAACCCTAACCCTAACCCTAACCCTAACCCTAGACAATCGTTTAGAGAGAAAAATGTGCAGAATTAAATTTCCAACAAAATGATACCTCACTTATGAGGATTGGTCAAAATATAAAAAAGATATGTGTGTTTTTAAGAATTTCTGACTTAGATATATTCATCACCGGTTCAAAACAAGTGGTTCATTATAGTAATGATCCCTATTACCTAACCCTAACCCTAACCCTAACCCTAACATGGCGCTCATCCATAACCCTAACCCTAACCCTAACCCTAACCCTAACCCTAACCCTAGACAATCGTTTAGAGAGAAAAATGTGCAGAATTAAATTTCCAACAAAATGATACCTCACTTATGAGGATTGGTCAAAATATAAAAAAGATATGTGTGTTTTTAAGAATTTCTGACTTAGAAATATTCATCACCGGTTCAAAACAAGTGGTTCATTATAGTAATGATCCCTATTACCTAACCCTTACCCTAACCCTAACCCTAACCCTAACCCTAACCCTAACATCGCGCTCATCCATAACCCTAACCCTAACCCTAACCCTAACCCTAACCCTAACCCTAGACAATCGTTTAGAGAGAAAAATGTGCAGAATTAAATTTCCAACAAAATGATACCTCACTTATGAGGATTGGTCAAAATATAAAAAAGATATGTGTGTTTTTAAGAATTTCTGACTTAGATATATTCATCACCGGTTCAAAACAAGTGGTTCATTATAGTAATGATCCCTATTACCTAACCCTAACCCTAACCCTAACCCTAACCCTAACCCTAACATCGCGCTCATCCATAACCCTAACCCTAACCCTAACCCTAACCCTAGACAATCGTTTAGAGAGAAAAATGTGCAGAATTAAATTTCCAACAAAATGATACCTCACTTATGAGGATTGGTCAAAATATAAAAAAGATATGTGTGTTTTTAAGAATTTCTGACTTAGAAATATTCATCACCGGTTCAAAACAAGTGGTTCATTATAGTAATGATCCCTATTACCTAACCCTAACCCTAACCCTAACCCTAACCCTAACATCGCGCTCATCCATAACCCTAACCCTAACCCTAACCCTAACCCTAACCCTAACCCTAGACAATCGTTTAGAGAGAAAAATGTGCAGAATTAAATTTCCAACAAAATGATACCTCACTTATGAGGATTGGTCAAAATATAAAAAAGATATGTGTGTTTTTAAGAATTTCTGACTTAGAAATATTCATCACCGGTTCAAAACAAGTGGTTCATTATAGTAATGGTCCCTATTACCTAACCCTAACCCTAACCCTAACCCTAACCCTAACCCTAACATCGCGCTCATCCACAACCCTAACCCTAACCCTAACCCTAACCCTAACCCTAACCCTAGACAATCGTTTAGAGAGAAAAATGTGCAGAATTAAATTTCCAACAAAATGATACCTCACTTATGAGGATTGGTCAAAATATAAAAAAGATATGTGTGTTTTTAAGAATTTCTGACTTATATATATTCATCACCGGTTCAAAACAAGTGGTTCATTATAGTAATGATCCCTATTACCTAACCCTAACCCTAACCCTAACCCTAACCCTAACCCTAACATCGCGCTCATCCATAACCCTAACCCTAACCCTAACCCTAACCCTAACCCTAGACAATCGTTTAGAGAGAAAAATGTGCAGAATTAAATTTCCAACAAAATGATACCTCACTTATGAGGATTGGTCAAAATATAAAAAAGATATGTGTGTTTTTAAGAATTTCTGACTTAGAAATATTCATCACCGGTTCAAAACAAGTGGTTCATTATAGTAATGATCCCTATTACCTAACCCTAACCCTAACCCTAACCCTAACCCTAACATCGCGCTCATCCATAACCCTAACCCTAACCCTAACCCTAACCCTAACCCTAACCCTAGACAATCGTTTAGAGAGAAAAATGTGCAGAATTAAATTTCCAACAAAATGATACCTCACTTATGAGGATTGGTCAAAATATAAAAAAGATATGTGTGTTTTTAAGAATTTCTGACTTAGAAATATTCATCACCGGTTCAAAACAAGTGGTTCATTATAGTAATGGTCCCTATTACCTAACCCTAACCCTAACCCTAACCCTAACCCTAACATCGCGCTCATCCACAACCCTAACCCTAACCCTAACCCTAACCCTAACCCTAACCCTAGACAATCGTTTAGAGAGAAAAATGTGCAGAATTAAATTTCCAACAAAATGATACCTCACTTATGAGGATTGGTCAAAATATAAAAAAGATATGTGTGTTTTTAAGAATTTCTGACTTAGATATATTCATCACCGGTTCAAAACAAGTGGTTCATTATAGTAATGATCCCTATTACCTAACCCTAACCCTAACCCTAACCCTAACCCTAACCCTAACATCGCGCTCATCCATAACCCTAACCCTAACCCTAACCCTAACCCTAACCCTAGACAATCGTTTAGAGAGAAAAATGTGCAGAATTAAATTTCCAACAAAATGATACCTCACTTATGAGGATTGGTCAAAATATAAAAAAGATATGTGTGTTTTTAAGAATTTCTGACTTAGAAATATTCATCACCGGTTCAAAACAAGTGGTTCATTATAGTAATGATCCCTATTACCTAACCCTAACCCTAACCCTAACCCTAACCCTAACCCTAACATCGCGCTCATCCATAACCCTAACCCTAACCCTAACCCTAACCCTAACCCTAACCCTAGACAATCGTTTAGAGAGAAAAATGTGCAGAATTAAATTTCCAACAAAATGATACCTCACTTATGAGGATTGGTCAAAATATAAAAAAGATATGTGTGTTTTTAAGAATTTCTGACTTAGAAATATTCATCACCGGTTCAAAACAAGTGGTTCATTATAGTAATGGTCCCTATTACCTAACCCTAACCCTAACCCTAACCCTAACCCTAACATCGCGCTCATCCACAACCCTAACCCTAACCCTAACCCTAACCCTAATCCTAACCCTAACCCTAGACAATCGTTTAGAGAGAAAAATGTGCAGAATTAAATTTCCAACAAAATGATACCTCACTTATGAGGATTGGTCAAAATATAAAAAAGATATGTGTGTTTTTAAGAATTTCTGACTTAGATATATTCATCACCGGTTCAAAACAAGTGGTTCATTATAGTAATGATCCCTATTACCTAACCCTAACCCTAACCCTAACCCTAACCCTAACCCTAACATCGCGCTCATCCATAACCCTAACCCTAACCGTAACCCTAACCCTAACCCTAACCCTAACCCTAACCCTAGACAATCGTTTAGAGAGAAAAATGTGCAGAATTAAATTTCCAACAAAATGATACCTCACTTATGAGGATTGGTCAAAATATAAAAAAGATATGTGTGTTTTTAAGAATTTCTGACTTAGAAATATTCATCACCGGTTCAAAACAAGTGGTTCATTATAGTAATGATCCCTATTACCTAACCCTAACCCTAACCCTAACCCTAACCCTAACCCTAACCCTAACATCGCGCTCATCCATAACCCTAACCCTAACCCTAACCCTAACCCTAACCCTAACCCTAGACAATCGTTTAGAGAGAAAAATGTGCAGAATTAAATTTCCAACAAAATGATACCTCACTTATGAGGATTGGTCAAAATATAAAAAAGATATGTGTGTTTTTAAGAATTTCTGACTTAGAAATATTCATCACCGGTTCAAAACAAGTGGTTCATTATAGTAATGGTCCCTATTACCTAACCCTAACCCTAACCCTAACCCTAACCCTAACCCTAACATCGCGCTCATCCACAACCCTAACCCTAACCCTAACCCTAACCCTAACCCTAGACAATCGTTTAGAGAGAAAAATGTGCAGAATTAAATTTCCAACAAAATGATACCTCACTTATGAGGATTGGTCAAAATATAAAAAAGATATGTGTGTTTTTAAGAATTTCTGACTTAGATATATTCATCACCGGTTCAAAACAAGTGGTTCATTATAGTAATGATCCCTATTACCTAACCCTAACCCTAACCCTAACCCTAACCCTAACCCTAACATCGCGCTCATCCATAACCCTAACCCTAACCCTAACCCTAACCCTAACCCTAGACAATCGTTTAGAGAGAAAAATGTGCAGAATTAAATTTCCAACAAAATGATACCTCACTTATGAGGATTGGTCAAAATATAAAAAAGATATGTGTGTTTTTAAGAATTTCTGACTTAGAAATATTCATCACCGGTTCAAAACAAGTGGTTCATTATAGTTATGATCCCTATTACCTAACCCTAACCCTAACCCTAACCCTAACCCTAACCCTAACATCGCGCTCATCCATAACCCTAACCCTAACCCTAACCCTAACCCTAACCCTAGACAATCGTTTAGAGAGAAAAATGTGCAGAATTAAATTTCCAACAAAATGATACCTCACTTATGAGGATTGGTCAAAATATAAAAAAGATATGTGTGTTTTTAAGAATTTCTGACTTAGAAATATTCATCACCGGTTCAAAACAAGTGGTTCATTATAGTAATGGTCCCTATTACCTAACCCTAACCCTAACCCTAACCCTAACCCTAACCCTAACATCGCGCTCATCCACAACCCTAACCCTAACCCTAACCCTAACCCTAACCCTAGACAATCGTTTAGAGAGAAAAATGTGCAGAATTAAATTTCCAACAAAATGATACCTCACTTATGAGGATTGGTCAAAATATAAAAAAGATATGTGTGTTTTTAAGAATTTCTGACTTAGATATATTCATCACCGGTTCAAAACAAGTGGTTCATTATAGTAATGATCCCTATTACCTAACCCTAACCCTAACCCTAACCCTAACCCTAACCCTAACATCGCGCTCATCCATAACCCTAACCCTAACCCTAACCCTAACCCTAACCCTAGACAATCGTTTAGAGAGAAAAATGTGCAGAATTAAATTTCCAACAAAATGATACCTCACTTATGAGGATTGGTCAAAATATAAAAAAGATATGTGTGTTTTTAAGAATTTCTGACTTAGAAATATTCATCACCGGTTCAAAACAAGTGGTTCATTATAGTAATGATCCCTATTACCTAACCCTAACCCTAACCCTAACCCTAACCCTAACCCTAACATCGCGCTCATCCATAACCCTAACCCTAACCCTAACCCTAACCCTAACCCTAGACAATCGTTTAGAGAGAAAAATGTGCAGAATTAAATTTCCAACAAAATGATACCTCACTTATGAGGATTGGTCAAAATATAAAAAAGATATGTGTGTTTTTAAGAATTTCTGACTTAGAAATATTCATCACCGGTTCAAAACAAGTGGTTCATTATAGTAATGGTCCCTATTACCTAACCCTAACCCTAACCCTAACCCTAACCCTAACCCTAACATCGCGCTCATCCACAACCCTAACCCTAACCCTAACCCTAACCCTAACCCTAACCCTAGACAATCGTTTAGAGAGAAAAATGTGCAGAATTAAATTTCCAACAAAATGATACCTCACTTATGAGGATTGGTCAAAATATAAAAAAGATATGTGTGTTTTTAAGAATTTCTGACTTAGATATATTCATCACCGGTTCAAAACAAGTGGTTCATTATAGTAATGATCCCTATTACCTAACCCTAACCCTAACCCTAACCCTAACCCTAACCCTAACCCTAACATCGCGCTCATCCATAACCCTAACCCTAACCCTAACCCTAACCCTAACCCTAGACAATCGTTTAGAGAGAAAAATGTGCAGAATTAAATTTCCAACAAAATGATACCTCACTTATGAGGATTGGTCAAAATATAAAAAAGATATGTGTGTTTTTAAGAATTTCTGACTTAGAAATATTCATCACCGGTTCAAAACAAGTGGTTCATTATAGTAATGATCCCTATTACCTAACCCTAACCCTAACCCTAACCCTAACCCTAACCCTAACATCGCGCTCATCCATAACCCTAACCCTAACCCTAACCCTAACCCTAACCCTAGACAATCGTTTAGAGAGAAAAATGTGCAGAATTAAATTTCCAACAAAATGATACCTCACTTATGAGGATTGGTCAAAATATAAAAAAGATATGTGTGTTTTTAAGAATTTCTGACTTAGAAATATTCATCACCGGTTCAAAACAAGTGGTTCATTATAGTAATGGTCCCTATTACCTAACCCTAACCCTAACCCTAACCCTAACCCTAACCCTAACATCGCGCTCATCCATAACCCTAACCCTAACCCTAACCCTAACCCTAACCCTAGACAATCGTTTAGAGAGAAAAATGTGCAGAATTAAATTTCCAACAAAATGATACCTCACTTATGAGGATTGGTCAAAATATAAAAAAGATATGAGTGTTTTTAAGAATTTCTGACTTAGATATATTCATCACCGGTTCAAAACAAGTGGTTCATTATAGTAATGATCCCTATTACCTAACCCTAACCCTAACCCTAACCCTAACCCTAACCCTAACATCGCGCTCATCCATAACCCTAACCCTAACCCTAACCCTAACCCTAACCCTAGACAATCGTTTAGAGAGAAAAATGTGCAGAATTAAATTTCCAACAAAATGATACCTCACTTATGAGGATTGGTCAAAATATAAAAAAGATATGTGTGTTTTTAAGAATTTCTGACTTAGAAATATTCATCACCGGTTCAAAACAAGTGGTTCATTATAGTAATGGTCCCTATTACCTAACCCTAACCCTAACCCTAACCCTAACCCTAACCCTAACATCGCGCTCATCCACAACCCTAACCCTAACCCTAACCCTAACCCTAACCCTAACCCTAGACAATCGTTTAGAGAGAAAAATGTGCAGAATTAAATTTCCAACAAAATGATACCTCACTTATGAGGATTGGTCAAAATATAAAAAAGATATGTGTGTTTTTAAGAATTTCTGACTTAGATATATTCATCACCGGTTCAAAACAAGTGGTTCATTATAGTAATGATCCCTATTACCTAACCCTAACCCTAACCCTAACCCTAACCCTAACATCGCGCTCATCCATAACCCTAACCCTAACCCTAACCCTAACCCTAACCCTAGACAATCGTTTAGAGAGAAAAATGTGCAGAATTAAATTTCCAACAAAATGATACCTCACTTATGAGGATTGGTCAAAATATAAAAAAGATATGTGTGTTTTTAAGAATTTCTGACTTAGAAATATTCATCACCGGTTCAAAACAAGTGGTTCATTATAGTAATGATCCCTATTACCTAACCCTAACCCTAACCCTAACCCTAACCCTAACCCTAACATCGCGCTCATCCATAACCCTAACCCTAACCCTAACCCTAACCCTAACCCTAACCCTAGACAATCGTTTAGAGAGAAAAATGTGCAGAATTAAATTTCCAACAAAATGATACCTCACTTATGAGGATTGGTCAAAATATAAAAAAGATATGTGTGTTTTTAAGAATTTCTGACTTAGAAATATTCATCACCGGTTCAAAACAAGTGGTTCATTATAGTAATGGTCCCTATTACCTAACCCTAACCCTAACCCTAACCCTAACCCTAACCCTAACATCGCGCTCATCCATAACCCTAACCCTAACCCTAACCCTAACCCTAACCCTAACCCTAGACAATCGTTTAGAGAGAAAAATGTGCAGAATTAAATTTCCAACAAAATGATACCTCACTTATGAGGATTGGTCAAAATATAAAAAAGATATGTGTGTTTTTAAGAATTTCTGACTTAGAAATATTCATCACCGGTTCAAAACAAGTGGTTCATTATAGTAATGATCCCTATTACCTAACCCTAACCCTAACCCTAACCCTAACCCTAACCCTAACATCGCGCTCATCCATAACCCTAACCCTAACCCTAACCCTAACCCTAACCCTAGAAAATCGTTTAGAGAGAAAAATGTGCAGAATTAAATTTCCAACAAAATGATACCTCACTTATGAGGATTGGTCAAAATATAAAAAAGATATGTGTGTTTTTAAGAATTTCTGACTTAGAAATATTCATCACCGGTTCAAAACAAGTGGTTCATTATAGTAATGATCCCTATTACCTAACCCTAACCCTAACCCTAACCCTAACCCTAACCCTAACCCTAACATCGCGCTCATCCATAACCCTAACCCTAACCCTAACCCTAACCCTAACCCTAGACAATCGTTTAGAGAGAAAAATGTGCAGAATTAAATTTCCAACAAAATGATACCTCACTTATGAGGATTGGTCAAAATATAAAAAAGATATGTGTGTTTTTAAGAATTTCTGACTTAGAAATATTCATCACCGGTTCAAAACAAGTGGTTCATTATAGTAATGGTCCCTATTACCTAACCCTAACCCTAACCCTAACCCTAACCCTAACCCTAACATCGCGCTCATCCATAACCCTAACCCTAACCCTAACCCTAACCCTAACCCTAACCCTAGACAATCGTTTAGAGAGAAAAATGTGCAGAATTAAATTTCCAACAAAATGATACCTCACTTATGAGGATTGGTCAAAATATAAAAAAGATATGTGTGTTTTTAAGAATTTCTGACTTAGAAATATTCATCACCGGTTCAAAACAAGTGGTTCATTATAGTAATGATCCCTATTACCTAACCCTAACCCTAACCCTAACCCTAACCCTAACCCTAACATCGCGCTCATCCATAACCCTAACCCTAACCCTAACCCTAACCCTAACCCTAACCCTAGACAATCGTTTAGAGAGAAAAATGTGCAGAATTAAATTTCCAACAAAATGATACCTCACTTATGAGGATTGGTCAAAATATAAAAAAGATATGTGTGTTTTTAAGAATTTCTGACTTAGAAATATTCATCACCGGTTCAAAACAAGTGGTTCATTATAGTAATGGTCCCTATTACCTAACCCTAACCCTAACCCTAACCCTAACCCTAACCCTAACATCGCGCTCATCCACAACCCTAACCCTAACCCTAACCCTAACCCTAACCCTAACCCTAGACAATCGTTTAGAGAGAAAAATGTGCAGAATTAAATTTCCAACAAAATGATACCTCACTTATGAGGATTGGTCAAAATATAAAAAAGATATGTGTGTTTTTAAGAATTTCTGACTTAGATATATTCATCACCGGTTCAAAACAAGTGGTTCATTATAGTAATGATCCCTATTACCTAACCCTAACCCTAACCCTAACCCTAACCCTAACCCTAACATCGCGCTCATCCATAACCCTAACCCTAACCCTAACCCTAACCCTAACCCTAACCCTAGACAATCGTTTAGAGAGAAAAATGTGCAGAAGTAAATTTCCAACAAAATGATACCTCACTTATGAAGATTGGTCAAAATATAAAAAAGATATGTGTGTTTTTAAGAATTTCTGACTTAGAAATATTCATCACCGGTTCAAAACAAGTGGTTCATTATAGTAATGATCCCTATTACCTAACCCTAACCCTAACCCTAACCCTAACCCTAACCCTAACATCGCGCTCATCCATAACCCTAACCCTAACCCTAACCCTAACCCTAACCCTAACCCTAGACAATCGTTTAGAGAGAAAAATGTGCAGAATTAAATTTCCAACAAAATGATACCTCACTTATGAGGATTGGTCAAAATATAAAAAAGATATGTGTGTTTTTAAGAATTTCTGACTTAGAAATATTCATCACCGGTTCAAAACAAGTGGTTCATTATAGTAATGGTCCCTATTACCTAACCCTAACCCTAACCCTAACCCTAACCCTAACCCTAACATCGCGCTCATCCACAACCCTAACCCTAACCCTAACCCTAACCCTAACCCTAACCCTAGACAATCGTTTAGAGAGAAAAATGTGCAGAATTAAATTTCCAACAAAATGATACCTCACTTATGAGGATTGGTCAAAATATAAAAAAGATATGTGTGTTTTTAAGAATTTCTGACTTAGATATATTCATCACCGGTTCAAAACAAGTGGTTCATTATAGTAATGATCCCTATTACCTAACCCTAACCCTAACCCTAACCCTAACCCTAACCCTAACCCTAACATCGCGCTCATCCATAACCCTAACCCTAACCCTAACCCTAACCCTAACCCTAGACAATCGTTTAGAGAGAAAAATGTGCAGAATTAAATTTCCAACAAAATGATACCTCACTTATGAGGATTGGTCAAAATATAAAAAAGATATGTGTGTTTTTAAGAATTTCTGACTTAGAAATATTCATCACCGGTTCAAAACAAGTGGTTCATTATAGTAATGATCCCTATTACCTAACCCTAACCCTAACCCTAACCCTAACCCTAACCCCAACATCGCGCTCATCCATAACCCTAACCCTAACCCTAACCCTAACCCTAACCCTAACCCTAGACAATCGTTTAGAGAGAAAAATGTGCAGAATTAAATTTCCAACAAAATGATACCTCACTTATGAGGATTGGTCAAAATATAAAAAAGATATGTGTGTTTTTAAGAATTTCTGACTTAGAAATATTCATCACCGGTTCAAAACAAGTGGTTCATTATAGTAATGGTCCCTATTACCTAACCCTAACCCTAACCCTAACCCTAACCCTAACCCTAACATCGCGCTCATCCACAACCCTAACCCTAACCCTAACCCTAACCCTAACCCTAACCCTAGACAATCGTTTAGAGAGAAAAATGTGCAGAATTAAATTTCCAACAAAATGATACCTCACTTATGAGGATTGGTCAAAATATAAAAAAGATATGTGTGTTTTTAAGAATTTCTGACTTAGATATATTCATCACCGGTTCAAAACAAGTGGTTCATTATAGTAATGATCCCTATTACCTAACCCTAACCCTAACCCTAACCCTAACCCTAACCCTAACATCGCGCTCATCCATAACCCTAACCCTAACCCTAACCCTAACCCTAGACAATCGTTTAGAGAGAAAAATGTGCAGAATTAAATTTCCAACAAAATGATACCTCACTTATGAGGATTGGTCAAAATATAAAAAAGATATGTGTGTTTTTAAGAATTTCTGACTTAGAAATATTCATCACCGGTTCAAAACAAGTGGTTCATTATAGTAATGATCCCTATTACCTAACCCTAACCCTAACCCTAACCCTAACCCTAACCCTAACATCGCGCTCATCCATAACCCTAACCCTAACCCTAACCCTAACCCTAACCCTAGACAATCGTTTAGAGAGAAAAATGTGCAGAATTAAATTTCCAACAAAATGATACCTCACTTATGAGGATTGGTCAAAATATAAAAAAGATATGTGTGTTTTTAAGAATTTCTGACTTAGAAATATTCATCACCGGTTCAAAACAAGTGGTTCATTATAGTAATGGTCCCTATTACCTAACCCTAACCCTAACCCTAACCCTAACCCTAACATCGCGCTCATCCACAACCCTAACCCTAACCCTAACCCTAACCCTAACCCTAGACAATCGTTTAGAGAGAAAAATGTGCAGAATTAAATATCCAACAAAATGATACCTCACTTATGAGGATTGGTCAAAATATAAAAAAGATATGTGTGTTTTTAAGAATTTCTGACTTAGATATATTCATCACCGGTTCAAAACAAGTGGTTCATTATAGTAATGATCCCTATTACCTAACCCTAACCCTAACCCTAACCCTAACCCTAACATCGCGCTCATCCATAACCCTAACCCTAACCCTAACCCTAACCCTAACCCTAACCCTAGACAATCGTTTAGAGAGAAAAATGTGCAGAATTAAATTTCCAACAAAATGATACCTCACTTATGAGGATTGGTCAAAATATAAAAAAGATATGTGTGTTTTTAAGAATTTCTGACTTAGAAATATTCATCACCGGTTCAAAACAAGTGGTTCATTATAGTAATGATCCCTATTACCTAACCCTAACCCTAACCCTAACCCTAACCCTAACCCTAACCCTAACATCGCGCTCATCCATAACCCTAACCCTAACCCTAACCCTAACCCTAACCCTAGACAATCGTTTAGAGAGAAAAATGTGCAGAATTAAATTTCCAACAAAATGATACCTCACTTATGAGGATTGGTCAAAATATAAAAAAGATATGTGTGTTTTTAAGAATTTCTGACTTAGAAATATTCATCACCGGTTCAAAACAAGTGGTTCATTATAGTAATGGTCCCTATTACCTAACCCTAACCCTAACCCTAACCCTAACCCTAACATCGCGCTCATCCACAACCCTAACCCTAACCCTAACCCTAACCCTAACCCTAACCCTAGACAATCGTTTAGAGAGAAAAATGTGCAGAATTAAATTTCCAACAAAATGATACCTCACTTATGAGGATTGGTCAAAATATAAAAAAGATATGTGTGTTTTTAAGAATTTCTGACTTAGAAATATTCATCACCGGTTCAAAACAAGTGGTTCATTATAGTAATGGTCCCTATTACCTAACCCTAACCCTAACCCTAACCCTAACCCTAACCCTAACATCGCGCTCATCCACAACCCTAACCCTAACCCTAACCCTAACCCTAACCCTAGACAATCGTTTAGAGAGAAAAATGTGCAGAATTAAATTTCCAACAAAATGATACCTCACTTATGAGGATTGGTCAAAATATAAAAAAGATATGTGTGTTTTTAAGAACTTCTGACTTAGATATATTCATCACCGGTTCAAAACAAGTGGTTCATTATAGTAATGATCCCTATTACCTAACCCTAACCCTAACCCTAACCCTAACCCTAACCCTAACATCGCGCTCATCCATAACCCTAACCCTAACCCTAACCCTAACCCTAGACAATCGTTTAGAGAGAAAAATGTGCAGAATTAAATTTCCAACAAAATGATACCTCACTTATGAGGATTGGTCAAAATATAAAAAAGATATGTGTGTTTTTAAGAATTTCTGACTTAGAAATATTCATCACCGGTTCAAAACAAGTGTTTCATTATAGTAATAATCCCTATTACCTAACCCTAACCCTAACCCTAACCCTAACATCGCGCTCATCCATAACCCTAACCCTAACCCTAACCCTAACCCTAGACAATCGTTTAGAGAGAAAAATGTGCAGAATTAAATTTCCAACAAAATGATACCTCACTTATGAGGATTGGTCAAAATATAAAAAAAATATGTGTGTTTTTAAGAATTTCTGACTTAGAAATATTCATCACCGGTTCAAAACAAGTGGTTCATTATAGTAATGGTCCCTATTACCTAACCCTAACCCTAACCCTAACCCTAACCCTAACCCTAACATCGCGCTCATCCACAACCCTAACCCTAACCCTAACCCTAACCCTAACCCTAACCCTAGACAATCGTTTAGAGAGAAAAATGTGCAGAATTAAATTTCCAACAAAATGATACCTCACTTATGAGGATTGGTCAAAATATAAAAAAGATATGTGTGTTTTTAAGAATTTCTGACTTAGATATATTCATCACCGGTTCAAAACAAGTGGTTCATTATAGTAATGATCCCTATTACCTAACCCTAACCCTAACCCTAACCCTAACCCTAACCCTAACATCGCGCTCATCCATAACCCTAACCCTAACCCTAACCCTAACCCTAACCCTAGACAATCGTTTAGAGAGAAAAATGTGCAGAATTAAATTTCCAACAAAATGATACCTCACTTATGGGGATTGGTCAAAATATAAAAAAGATATGTGTGTTTTTAAGAATTTCTGACTTAGAAATATTCATCACCGGTTCAAAACAAGTGGTTCATTATAGTAATGATCCCTATTACCTAACCCTAACCCTAACCCTAACCCTAACCCTAACATCGCGCTCATCCATAACCCTAACCCTAACCCTAACCCTAGACAATCGTTTATAGAGAAAAATGTGCAGAATTAAATTTCCAACAAAATGATACC
Source organism: Maea johnstoni (assembly GCA_963942565.1). Taxonomy (NCBI): domain Eukaryota; kingdom Metazoa; phylum Annelida; class Polychaeta; order Spionida; family Magelonidae; genus Maea; species Maea johnstoni. The sequence continues at coordinate 603,514 of OZ012688.1, read as the reverse complement.
TCACTTATGAGGATTGGTCAAAATATAAAAAAGATATGTGTGTTTTTAAGAATTTCTGACTTAGAAATATTCATCACCGGTTCAAAACAAGTGGTTCATTATAGTAATGGTCCCTATTACCTAACCCTAACCCTAACCCTAACCCTAACCCTAACCCTAACATCGCGCTCATCCACAACCCTAACCCTAACCCTAACCCTAACCCTAGACAATCGTTTAGAGAGAAAAATGTGCAGAATTAAATTTCCAACAAAATGATACCTCACTTATGAGGATTGGTCAAAATATAAAAAAGATATGTGTGTTTTTAAGAATTTCTGACTTAGATATATTCATCACCGGTTCACAACAAGTGGTTCATTATAGTAATGATCCCTATTACCTAACCCTAACCCTAACCCTAACCCTAACCCTAACCCTAACATCTCGCTCATCCATAACCCTAACCCTAACCCTAACCCTAACCCTAACCCTAACCCTAGACAATCGTTTAGAGAGGAAAATGTGCAGAATTAAATTTCCAACAAAATGATACCTCACTTATGAGGATTGGTCAAAATATAAAAAAGATATGTGTGTTTTTAAGAATTTCTGACTTAGAAATATTCATCACCGGTTCAAAACAAGTGGTTCATTATAGTAATGATCCCTATTACCTAACCCTAACCCTAACCCTAACCCTAACCCTAACCCTAACCCTAACATCGCGCTCATCCATAACCCTAACCCTAACCCTAACCCTAACCCTAACCCTAACCCTAGACAATCGTTTAGAGAGAAAAATGTGCAGAATTAAATTTCCAACAAAATGATACCTCACTTATGAGGATTGGTCAAAATATAAAAAAGATATGTGTGTTTTTAAGAATTTCTGACTTAGAAATATTCATCACCGGTTCAAAACAAGTGGTTCATTATAGTAATGGTCCCTATTACCTAACCCTAACCCTAACCCTAACCCTAACCCTAACCCTAACATCGCGCTCATCCACAACCCTAACCCTAACCCTAACCCTAACCCTAACCCTAGACAATCGTTTAGAGAGAAAAATGTGCAGAATTAAATTTCCAACAAAATGATACCTCACTTATGAGGATTGGTCAAAATATAAAAAAGATATGTGTGTTTTTAAGAATTTCTGACTTAGATATATTCATCACCGGTTCAAAACAAGTGGTTCATTATAGTAATGATCCCTATTACCTAACCCTAACCCTAACCCTAACCCTAACCCTAACCCTAACATCGCGCTCATCCATAACCCTAACCCTAACCCTAACCCTAACCCTAACCCTAACCCTAGACAATCGTTTAGAGAGAAAAATGTGCAGAATTAAATTTCCAACAAAATGATACCTCACTTATGAGGATTGGTCAAAATATAAAAAAGATATGTGTGTTTTTAAGAATTTCTGACTTAGAAATATTCATCACCGGTTCAAAACAAGTGGTTCATTATAGTAATGATCCCTATTACCTAACCCTAACCCTAACCCTAACCCTAACCCTAACATCGCGCTCATCCATAACCCTAACCCTAACCCTAACCCTAACCCTAACCCTAGACAATCGTTTAGAGAGAAAAATGTGCAGAATTAAATTTCCAACAAAATGATACCTCACTTATGAGGATTGGTCAAAATATAAAAAAGATATGTGTGTTTTTAAGAATTTCTGACTTAGAAATATTCATCACCGGTTCAAAACAAGTGGTTCATTATAGTAATGGTCCCTATTACCTAACCCTAACCCTAACCCTAACCCTAACCCTAACATCGCGCTCATCCACAACCCTAACCCTAACCCTAACCCTAACCCTAACCCTAACCCTAACCCTAGACAATCGTTTAGAGAGAAAAATGTGCAGAATTAAATTTCCAACAAAATGATACCTCACTTATGAGGATTGGTCAAAATATAAAAAAGATATGTGTGTTTTTAAGAATTTCTGACTTAGATATATTCATCACCGGTTCAAAACAAGTGGTTCATTATAGTAATGATCCCTATTACCTAACCCTAACCCTAACCCTAACCCTAACCCTAACCCTAACATCGCGCTCATCCATAACCCTAACCCTAACCCTAACCCTAACCCTAGACAATCGTTTAGAGAGAAAAATGTGCAGAATTAAATTTCCAACAAAATGATACCTCACTTATGAGGATTGGTCAAAATATAAAAAAGATATGTGTGTTTTTAAGAATTTCTGACTTAGAAATATTCATCACCGGTTCAAAACAAGTGGTTCATTATAGTAATGATCCCTATTACCTAACCCTAACCCTAACCCTAACCCTAACCCTAACCCTAACATCGCGCTCATCCATAACCCTAACCCTAACCCTAACCCTAACCCTAACCCTAACCCTAGACAATCGTTTAGAGAGAAAAATGTGCAGAATTAAATTTCCAACAAAATGATACCTCACTTATGAGGATTGGTCAAAATATAAAAAAGATATGTGTGTTTTTAAGAATTTCTGACTTAGAAATATTCATCACCGGTTCAAAACAAGTGGTTCATTATAGTAATGGTCCCTATTACCTAACCCTAACCCTAACCCTAACCCTAACCCTAACCCTAACATCGCGCTCATCCACAACCCTAACCCTAACCCTAACCCTAACCCTAGACAATCGTTTAGAGAGAAAAATGTGCAGAATTAAATTTCCAACAAAATGATACCTCACTTATGAGGATTGGTCAAAATATAAAAAAGATATGTGTGTTTTTAAGAATTTCTGACTTAGATATATTCATCACCGGTTCAAAACAAGTGGTTCATTATAGTAATGATCCCTATTACCTAACCCTAACCCTAACCCTAACCCTAACCCTAACATCGCGCTCATCCATAACCCTAACCCTAACCCTAACCCTAACCCTAACCCTAACCCTAGACAATCGTTTAGAGAGAAAAATGTGCAGAATTAAATTTCCAACAAAATGATACCTCACTTATGAGGATTGGTCAAAATATAAAAAAGATATGTGTGTTTTTAAGAATTTCTGACTTAGAAATATTCATCACCGGTTCAAAACAAGTGGTTCATTATAGTAATGATCCCTATTACCTAACCCTAACCCTAACCCTAACCCTAACCCTAACATCGCGCTCATCCATAACCCTAACCCTAACCCTAACCCTAACCCTAACCCTAGACAATCGTTTAGAGAGAAAAATGTGCAGAATTAAATTTCCAACAAAATGATACCTCACTTATGAGGATTGGTCAAAATATAAAAAAGATATGTGTGTTTTTAAGAATTTCTGACTTAGAAATATTCATCACCGGTTCAAAACAAGTGGTTCATTATAGTAATGGTCCCTATTACCTAACCCTAACCCTAACCCTAACCCTAACCCTAACCCTAACATCGCGCTCATCCACAACCCTAACCCTAACCCTAACCCTAACCCTAACCCTAACCCTAGACAATCGTTTAGAGAGAAAAATGTGCAGAATTAAATTTCCAACAAAATGATACCTCACTTATGAGGATTGGTCAAAATATAAAAAAGATATGTGTGTTTTTAAGAATTTCTGACTTAGATATTATTCATCACCGGTTCAAAACAAGTGGTTCATTATAGTAATGATCCCTATTACCTAACCCTAACCCTAACCCTAACCCTAACCCTAACCCTAACATCGCGCTCATCCATAACCCTAACCCTAACCCTAACCCTAACCCTAACCCTAGACAATCGTTTAGAGAGAAAAATGTGCAGAATTAAATTTCCAACAAAATGATACCTCACTTATGAGGATTGGTCAAAATATAAAAAAGATATGTGTGTTTTTAAGAATTTCTGACTTAGAAATATTCATCACCGTTCAAAACAAGTGGTTCATTATAGTAATGATCCCTATTACCTAACCCTAACCCTAACCCTAACCCCAACCCTTACCCTAACATCGCGCTCATCCATAACCCTAACCCTAACCCTAACCCTAACCCTAACCCTAGACAATCGTTTAGAGAGAAAAATGTGCAGAATTAAATTTCCAACAAAATGATACCTCACTTATGAGGATTGGTCAAAATATAAAAAAGATATGTGTGTTTTTAAGAATTTCTGACTTAGAAATATTCATCACCGGTTCAAAACAAGTGGTTCATTATAGTAATGGTCCCTATTACCTAACCCTAACCCTAACCCTAACCCTAACCCTAACCCTAACATCGCGCTCATCCACAACCCTAACCCTAACCCTAACCCTAACCCTAACCCTAACCCTAGACAATCGTTTAGAGAGAAAAATGTGCAGAATTAAATTTCCAACAAAATGATACCTCACTTATGAGGATTTGTCAAAATATAAAAAAGATATGTGTGTTTTTAAGAATTTCTGACTTAGATATATTCATCACCGGTTCAAAACAAGTGGTTCATTATAGTAATGATCCCTATTACCTAACCCTAACCCTAACCCTAACCCTAACCCTAACCCTAACATCGCGCTCATCCATAACCCTAACCCTAACCCTAACCCTAACCCTAACCCTAACCCTAGACAATCGTTTAGAGAGAAAAATGTGCAGAATTAAATTTCCAACAAAATGATACCTCACTTATGAGGATTGGTCAAAATATAAAAAAGATATGTGTGTTTTTAAGAATTTCTGACTTAGAAATATTCATCACCGGTTCAAAACAAGTGGTTCATTATAGTAATGATCCCTATTACCTAACCATAACCCTAACCCTAACCCTAACCCTAACCCTAACATCGCGCTCATCCATAACCCTAACCCTAACCCTAACCCTAACCCTAACCCTAACCCTAGACAATCGTTTAGAGAGAAAAATGTGCAGAATTAAATTTCCAACAAAATGATACCTCACTTATGAGGATTGGTCAAAATATAAAAAAGATATGTGTGTTTTTAAGAATTTCTGACTTAGAAATATTCATCACCGGTTCAAAACAAGTGGTTCATTATAGTAATGGTCCCTATTACCTAACCCTAACCCTAACCCTAACCCTAACCCTAACCCTAACATCGCGCTCATCCACAACCCTAACCCTAACCCTAACCCTAACCCTAACCCTAACCCTAACCCTAGACAATCGTTTAGAGAGAAAAATGTGCAGAATTAAATTTCCAACAAAATGATACCTCACTTATGAGGATTGGTCAAAATATAAAAAAGATATGTGTGTTTTTAAGAATTTCTGACTTAGATATATTCATCACCGGTTCAAAACAAGTGGTTCATTATAGTAATGATCCCTATTACCTAACCCTAACCCTAACCCTAACCCTAACCCTAACCCTAACATCGCGCTCATCCATAACCCTAACCCTAACCCTAACCCTAACCCTAACCCTAGACAATCGTTTAGAGAGAAAAATGTGCAGAATTAAATTTCCAACAAAATGATACCTCACTTATGAGGATTGGTCAAAATATAAAAAAGATATGTGTGTTTTTAAGAATTTCTGACTTAGAAATATTCATCACCGGTTCAAAACAAGTGGTTCATTATAGTAATGGTCCCTATTACCTAACCCTAACCCTAACCCTAACCCTAACCCTAACCCTAACATCGCGCTCATCCATAACCCTAACCCTAACCCTAACCCTAACCCTAACCCTAACCCTAGACAATCGTTTAGAGAGAAAAATGTGCAGAATTAAATTTCCAACAAAATGATACCTCACTTATGAGGATTGGTCAAAATATAAAAAAGATATGTGTGTTTTTAAGAATTTCTGACTTAGAAATATTCATCACCGGTTCAAAACAAGTGGTTCATTATAGTAATGGTCCCTATTACCTAACCCTAACCCTAACCCTAACCCTAACCCTAACCCTAACATCGCGCTCATCCACAACCCTAACCCTAACCCTAACCCTAACCCTAACCCTAGACAATCGTTTAGAGAGAAAAATGTGCAGAATTAAATTTCCAACAAAATGATACCTCACTTATGAGGATTGGTCAAAATATAAAAAAGATATGTGTGTTTTTAAGAATTTCTGACTTAGATATATTCATCACCGGTTCAAAACAAGTGGTTCATTATAGTAATGATCCCTATTACCTAACCCTAACCCTAACCCTAACCCTAACCCTAACATCGCGCTCATCCCTAACCCTAACCCTAACCCTAACCCTAACCCTAACCCTAGACAATCGTTTAGAGAGAAAAATGTGCAGAATTAAATTTCCAACAAAATGATACCTCACTTATGAGGATTGGTCAAAATATAAAAAAGATATGTGTGTTTTTAAGAATTTCTGACTTAGAAATATTCATCACCGGTTCAAAACAAGTGGTTCATTATAGTAATGATCCCTATTACCTAACCCTAACCCTAACCCTAACCCTAACCCTAACATCGCGCTCATCCATAACCCTAACCCTAACCCTAACATTAACCCTAACCCTAACCCTAGACAATCGTTTAGAGAGAAAAATGTGCAGAATTAAATTTCCAACAAAATGATACCTCACTTATGATGATTGGTCAAAATATAAAAAAGATATGTGTGTTTTTAAGAATTTCTGACTTAGAAATATTCATCACCGGTTCAAAACAAGTGGTTCATTATAGTAATGGTCCCTATTACCTAACCCTAACCCTAACCCTAACCCTAACCCTAACATCGCGCTCATCCACAACCCTAACCCTAACCCTAACCCTAACCCTAACATCGCGCTCATCCACAACCCTAACCCTAACCCTAACCCTAACCCTAACCCTAACCCTAGACAATCGTTTAGAGAGAAAAATGTGCAGAATTAAATTTCCAACAAAATGATACCTCACTTATGAGGATTGGTCAAAATATAAAAAAGATATGTGTGTTTTTAAGAATTTCTGACTTAGATATATTCATCACCGGTTCAAAACAAGTGGTTCATTATAGTAATGATCCCTATTACCTAACCCTAACCCTAACCCTAACCCTAACCCTAACCCTAACATCGCGCTCATCCATAACCCTAACCCTAACCCTAACCCTAACCCTAACCCTAGACAATCGTTTAGAGAGAAAAATGTGCAGAATTAAATTTCCAACAAAATGATACCTCACTTATGAGGATTGGTCAAAATATAAAAAAGATATGTGTGTTTTTAAGAATTTCTGACTTAGAAATATTCATCACCGGTTCAAAACAAGTGGTTCATTATAGTAATGATCCCTATTACCTAACCCTAACCCTAACCCTAACCCTAACCCTAACATCGCGCTCATCCATAACCCTAACCCTAACCCTAACCCTAACCCTAACCCTAGACAATCGTTTAGAGAGAAAAATGTGCAGAATTAAATTTCCAACAAAATGATACCTCACTTATGAGGATTGGTCAAAATATAAAAAAGATATGTGTGTTTTTAAGAATTTCTGACTTAGAAATATTCATCACCGGTTCAAAACAAGTGGTTCATTATAGTAATGGTCCCTATTACCTAACCCTAACCCTAACCCTAACCCTAACCCTAACATCGCGCTCATCCACAACCCTAACCCTAACCCTAACCCTAACCCTAACCCTAGACAATCGTTTAGAGAGAAAAATGTGCAGAATTAAATTTCCAACAAAATGATACCTCACTTATGAGGATTGGTCAAAATATAAAAAAGATATGTGTGTTTTTAAGAATTTCTGACTTAGATATATTCATCACCGGTTCAAAACAAGTGGTTCATTATAGTAATGATCCCTATTACCTAACCCTAACCCTAACCCTAACCCTAACCCTAACATCGCGCTCATCCATAACCCTAACCCTAACCCTAACCCTAACCCTAACCCTAGACAATCGTTTAGAGAGAAAAATGTGCAGAATTAAATTTCCAACAAAATGATACCTCACTTATGAGGATTGGTCAAAATATAAAAAAGATATGTGTGTTTTTAAGAATTTCTGACTTAGAAATATTCATCACCGGTTCAAAACAAGTGGTTCATTATAGTAATGATCCCTATTACCTAACCCTAACCCTAACCCTAACCCTAACCCTAACATCGCGCTCATCCATAACCCTAACCCTAACCCTAACCCTAACCCTAACCCTAGACAATCGTTTAGAGAGAAAAATGTGCAGAATTAAATTTCCAACAAAATGATACCTCACTTATGAGGATTGGTCAAAATATAAAAAAGATATGTGTGTTTTTAAGAATTTCTGACTTAGAAATATTCATCACCGGTTCAAAACAAGTGGTTCATTATAGTAATGGTCCCTATTACCTAACCCTAACCCTAACCCTAACCCTAACCCTAACATCGCGCTCATCCACAACCCTAACCCTAACCCTAACCCTAACCCTAACCCTAACCCTAACCCTAGACAATCGTTTAGAGAGAATAATGTGCAGAATTAAATTTCCAACAAAATGATACCTCACTTATGAGGATTGGTCAAAATATAAAAAAGATATGTGTGTTTTTAAGAATTTCTGACTTAGATATATTCATCACCGGTTCAAAACAAGTGGTTCATTATAGTAATGATCCCTATTACCTAACCCTAACCCTAACCCTAACCCTAACCCTAACATCGCGCTCATCCATAACCCTAACCCTAACCCTAACCCTAACCCTAACCCTAACCCTAGACAATCGTTTAGAGAGAAAAATGTGCAGAATTAAATTTCCAACAAAATGATACCTCACTTATGAGGATTGGTCAAAATATAAAAAAGATATGTGTGTTTTTAAGAATTTCTGACTTAGAAATATTCATCACCGGTTCAAAACAAGTGGTTCATTATAGTAATGATCCCTATTACCTAACCCTAACCCTAACCCTAACCCTAACCCTAACATCGCGCTCATCCATAACCCTAACCCTAACCCTAACCCTAACCCTAACCCTAACCCTAGACAATCGTTTAGAGAGAAAAATGTGCAGAATTAAATTTCCAACAAAATGATACCTCACTTATGAGGATTGGTCAAAATATAAAAAAGATATGTGTGTTTTTAAGAATTTCTGACTTAGAAATATTCATCACCGGTTCAAAACAAGTGGTTCATTATAGTAATGGTCCCTATTACCTAACCCTAACCCTAACCCTAACCCTAACCCTAACATCGCGCTCATCCACAACCCTAACCCTAACCCTAACCCTAACCCTAGACAATCGTTTAGAGAGAAAAATGTGCAGAATTAAATTTCCAACAAAATGATACCTCACTTATGAGGATTGGTCAAAATATAAAAAAGATATGTGTGTTTTTAAGAATTTCTGACTTAGATATATTCATCACCGGTTCAAAACAAGTGGTTCATTATAGTAATGATCCCTATTACCTAACCCTAACCCTAACCCTAACCCTAACCCTAACCCTAACATCGCGCTCATCCATAACCCTAACCCTAACCCTAACCCTAACCCTAACCCTAACCCTAGACAATCGTTTAGAGAGAAAAATGTGCAGAATTAAATTTCCAACAAAATGATACCTCACTTATGAGGATTGGTCAAAATATAAAAAAGATATGTGTGTTTTTAAGAATTTCTGACTTAGAAATATTCATCACCGGTTCAAAACAAGTGGTTCATTATAGTAATGATCCCTATTACCTAACCCTAACCCTAACCCTAACCTTAACCCTAACATCGCGCTCATCCATAACCCTAACCCTAACCCTAACCCTAACCCTAACCCTAACCCTAGACAATCGTTTAGAGAGAAAAATGTGCAGAATTAAATTTCCAACAAAATGATACCTCACTTATGAGGATTGGTCAAAATATAAAAAAGATATGTGTGTTTTTAAGAATTTCTGACTTAGAAATATTCATCACCGGTTCAAAACAAGTGGTTCATTATAGTAATGGTCCCTATTACCTAACCCTAACCCTAACCCTAACCCTAACCCTAACCCTAACATCGCGCTCATCCACAACCCTAACCCTAACCCTAACCCTAACCCTAACCCTAGACAATCGTTTAGAGAGAAAAATGTGCAGAATTAAATTTCCAACAAAATGATACCTCACTTATGAGGATTGGTCAAAATATAAAAAAGATATGTGTGTTTTTAAGAATTTCTGACTTAGATATATTCATCACCGGTTCAAAACAAGTGGTTCATTATAGTAATGATCCCTATTACCTAACCCTAACCCTAACCCTAACCCTAACCCTAACCCTAACATCGCGCTCATCCATAACCCTAACCCTAACCCTAACCCTAACCCTAACCCTAGACAATCGTTTAGAGAGAAAAATGTGCAGAATTAAATTTCCAACAAAATGATACCTCACTTATGAGGATTGGTCAAAATATAAAAAAGATATGTGTGTTTTTAAGAATTTCTGACTTAGAAATATTCATCACCGGTTCAAAACAAGTGGTTCATTATAGTAATGATCCCTATTACCTAACCCTAACCCTAACCCTAACCCTAACCCTAACATCGCGCTCATCCATAACCCTAACCCTAACCCTAACCCTAACCCTAACCCTAGACAATCGTTTAGAGAGAAAAATGTGCAGAATTAAATTTCCAACAAAATGATACCTCACTTATGAGGATTGGTCAAAATATAAAAAAGATATGTGTGTTTTTAAGAATTTCTGACTTAGAAATATTCATCACCGGTTCAAAACAAGTGGTTCATTATAGTAATGGTCCCTATTACCTAACCCTAACCCTAACCCTAACCCTAACCCTAACCCTAACATCGCGCTCATCCACAACCCTAACCCTAACCCTAACCCTAACCCTAACCCTAGACAATCGTTTAGAGAGAAAAATGTGCAGAATTAAATTTCCAACAAAATGATACCTCACTTATGAGGATTGGTCAAAATATAAAAAAGATATGTGTGTTTTTAAGAATTTCTGACTTAGATATATTCATCACCGGTTCAAAACAAGTGGTTCATTATAGTAATGATCCCTATTACCTAACCCTAACCCTAACCCTAACCCTAACCCTAACATCGCGCTCATCCATAACCCTAACCCTAACCCTAACCCTAACCCTAACCCTAGACAATCGTTTAGAGAGAAAAATGTGCAGAATTAAATTTCCAACAAAATGATACCTCACTTATGAGGATTGGTCAAAATATAAAAAAGATATGTGTGTTTTTAAGAATTTCTGACTTAGAAATATTCATCACCGGTTCAAAACAAGTGGTTCATTATAGTAATGATCCCTATTACCTAACCCTAACCCTAACCCTAACCCTAACCCTAACCCTAACCCTAACATCGCGCTCATCCATAACCCTAACCCTAACCCTAACCCTAACCCTAACCCTAACCCTAGACAATCGTTTAGAGAGAAAAATGTGCAGAATTAAATTTCCAACAAAATGATACCTCACTTATGAGGATTGGTCAAAATATAAAAAAGATATGTGTGTTTTTAAGAATTTCTGACTTAGAAATATTCATCACCGGTTCAAAACAAGTGGTTCATTATAGTAATGGTCCCTATTACCTAACCCTAACCCTAACCCTAACCCTAACCCTAACATCGCGCTCATCCACAACCCTAACCCTAACCCTAACCCTAACCCTAACCCTAACCCTAACCCTAGACAATCGTTTAGAGAGAAAAATGTGCAGAATTAAATTTCCAACAAAATGATACCTCACTTATGAGGATTGGTCAAAATATAAAAAAGATATGTGTGTTTTTAAGAATTTCTGACTTAGATATATTCATCACCGGTTCAAAACAAGTGGTTCATTATAGTAATGATCCCTATTACCTAACCCTAACCCTAACCCTAACCCTAACCCTAACCCTAACACCGCGCTCATCCATAACCCTAACCCTAACCCTAACCCTAACCCTAACCCTAACCCTAGACAATCGTTTAGAGAGAAAAATGTGCAGAATTAAATTTCCAACAAAATGATACCTCACTTATGAGGATTGGTCAAAATATAAAAAAGATATGTGTGTTTTTAAGAATTTCTGACTTAGAAATATTCATCACCGGTTCAAAACAAGTGGTTCATTATAGTAATGATCCCTATTACCTAACCCTAACCCTAACCCTAACCCTAACCCTAACCCTAACATCGCGCTCATCCATAACCCTAACCCTAACCCTAACCCTAACCCTAACCCTAGACAATCGTTTAGAGAGAAAAATGTGCAGAATTAAATTTCCAACAAAATGATACCTCACTTATGAGGATTGGTCAAAATATAAAAAAGATATGTGTGTTTTTAAGAATTTCTGACTTAGAAATATTCATCACCGGTTCAAAACAAGTGGTTCATTATAGTAATGGTCCCTATTACCTAACCCTAACCCTAACCCTAACCCTAACCCTAACCCTAACCCTAACATCGCGCTCATCCACAACCCTAACCCTAACCCTAACCCTAGACAATCGCTTAGAGAGAAAAATGTGCAGAATTAAATTTCCAACAAAATGATACCTCACTTATGAGGATTGGTCAAAATATAAAAAAGATATGTGTGTTTTTAAGAATTTCTGACTTAGATATATTCATCACCGGTTCAAAACAAGTGGTTCATTATAGTAATGATCCCTATTACCTAACCCTAACCCTAACCCTAACCCTAACCCTAACCCTAACATCGCGCTCATCCATAACCCTAACCCTAACCCTAACCCTAACCCTAACCCTAGACAATCGTTTAGAGAGAAAAATGTGCAGAATTAAATTTCCAACAAAATGATACCTCACTTATGAGGATTGGTCAAAATATAAAAAAGATATGTGTGTTTTTAAGAATTTCTGACTTAGAAATATTCATCACCGGTTCAAAACAAGTGGTTCATTATAGTAATGATCCCTATTACCTAACCCTAACCCTAACCCTAACCCTAACCCTAACCCTAACATCGCGCTCATCCATAACCCTAACCCTAACCCTAACCCTAACCCTAACCCTAGACAATCGTTTAGAGAGAAAAATGTGCAGAATTAAATTTCCAACAAAATGATACCTCACTTATGAGGATTGGTCAAAATATAAAAAAGATATGTGTGTTTTTAAGAATTTCTGACTTAGAAATATTCATCACCGGTTCAAAACAAGTGGTTCATTATAGTAATGGTCCCTATTACCTAACCCTAACCCTAACCCTAACCCTAACCCTAACCCTAACATCGCGCTCATCCACAACCCTAACCCTAACCCTAACCCTAACCCTAACCCTAACCCTAGACAATCGTTTAGAGAGAAAAATGTGCAGAATTAAATTTCCAACAAAATGATACCTCACTTATGAGGATTGGTCAAAATATAAAAAAGATATGTGTGTTTTTAAGAATTTCTGACTTAGATATATTCATCACCGGTTCAAAACAAGTGGTTCATTATAGTAATGATCCCTATTACCTAACCCTAACCCTAACCCTAACCCTAACCCTAACCCTAACATCGCGCTCATCCATAACCCTAACCCTAACCCTAACCCTAACCCTAACCCTAGACAATCGTTTAGAGAGAAAAATGTGCAGAATTAAATTTCCAACAAAATGATACCTCACTTATGAGGATTGGTCAAAATATAAAAAAGATATGTGTGTTTTTAAGAATTTCTGACTTAGAAATATTCATCACCGGTTCAAAACAAGTGGTTCATTATAGTAATGATCCCTATTACCTAACCCTAACCCTAACCCTAACCCTAACCCTAACATCGCGCTCATCCATAACCCTAACCCTAACCCTAACCCTAACCCTAACCCTAACCCTAGACAATCGTTTAGAGAGAAAAATGTGCAGAATTAAATTTCCAACAAAATGATACCTCACTTATGAGGATTGGTCAAAATATAAAAAAGATATGTGTGTTTTTAAGAATTTCTGACTTAGAAATATTCATCACCGGTTCAAAACAAGTGGTTCATTATAGTAATGGTCCCTATTACCTAACCCTAACCCTAACCCTAACCCTAACCCTAACATCGCGCTCATCCACAACCCTAACCCTAACCCTAACCCTAACCCTAACCCTAACCCTAACCCTAGACAATCGTTTAGAGAGAAAAATGTGCAGAATTAAATTTCCAACAATATGATACCTCACTTATGAGGATTGGTCAAAATATAAAAAAGATATGTGTGTTTTTAAGAATTTCTGACTTAGATATATTCATCACCGGTTCAAAACAAGTGGTTCATTATAGTAATGATCCCTATTACCTAACCCTAACCCTAACCCTAACCCTAACCCTAACATCGCGCTCATCCATAACCCTAACCCTAACCCTAACCCTAACCCTAACCCTAGACAATCGTTTAGAGAGAAAAATGTGCAGAATTAAATTTCCAACAAAATGATACCTCACTTATGAGGATTGGTCAAAATATAAAAAAGATATGTGTGTTTTTAAGAATTTCTGACTTAGAAATATTCATCACCGGTTCAAAACAAGTGGTTCATTATAGTAATGATCCCTATTACCTAACCCTAACCCTAACCCTAACCCTAACCCTAACCCTAACATCGCGCTCATCCATAACCCTAACCCTAACCCTAACCCTAACCCTAACCCTAACCCTAGACAATCGTTTAGAGAGAAAAATGTGCAGAATTAAATTTCCAACAAAATGATACCTCACTTATGAGGATTGGTCAAAATATAAAAAAGATATGTGTGTTTTTAAGAATTTCTGACTTAGAAATATTCATCACCGGTTCAAAACAAGTGGTTCATTATAGTAATGGTCCCTATTACCTAACCCTAACCCTAACCCTAACCCTAACCCTAACCCTAACCCTAACATCGCGCTCATCCACAACCCTAACCCTAACCCTAACCCTAACCCTAACCCTAGACAATCGTTTAGAGAGAAAAATGTGCAGAATTAAATTTCCAACAAAATGATACCTCACTTATGAGGATTGGTCAAAATATAAAAAAGATATGTGTGTTTTTAAGAATTTCTGACTTAGATATATTCATTACCGGTTCAAAACAAGTGGTTCATTATAGTAATGATCCCTATTACCTAACCCTAACCCTAACCCTAACCCTAACCCTAACCCTAACATCGCGCTCATCCATAACCCTAACCCTAACCCTAACCCTAACCCTAACCCTAACCCTAGACAATCGTTTAGAGAGAAAAATGTGCAGAATTAAATTTCCAACAAAATGATACCTCACTTATGAGGATTGGTCAAAATATAAAAAAGATATGTGTGTTTTTAAGAATTTCTGACTTAGAAATATTCATCACCGGTTCAAAACAAGTGGTTCATTATAGTAATGATCCCTATTACCTAACCCTAACCCTAACCCTAACCCTAACCCTAACCCTAACCCTAACATCGCGCTCATCCACAACCCTAACCCTAACCCTAACCCTAACCCTAACCCTAACCCTAGACAATCGTTTAGAGAGAAAAATGTGCAGAATTAAATTTCCAACAAAATGATACCTCACTTATGAGGATTGGTCAAAATATAAAAAAGATATGTGTGTTTTTAAGAATTTCTGACTTAGATATATTCATCACCGGTTCAAAACAAGTGGTTCATTATAGTAATGATCCCTATTACCTAACCCTAACCCTAACCCTAACCCTAACCCTAACCCTAACATCGCGCTCATCCATAACCCTAACCCTAACCCTAACCCTAACCCTAACCCTAACCCTAGACAATCGTTTAGAGAGAAAAATGTGCAGAATTAAATTTCCAACAAAATGATACCTCACTTATGAGGATTGGTCAAAATATAAAAAAGATATGTGTGTTTTTAAGAATTTCTGACTTAGAAATATTCATCACCGGTTCAAAACAAGTGGTTCATTATAGTAATGATCCCTATTACCTAACCCTAACCCTAACCCTAACCCTAACCCTAACATCGCGCTCATCCATAACCCTAACCCTAACCCTAACCCTAACCCTAACCCTAACCCTAGACAATCGTTTAGAGAGAAAAATGTGCAGAATTAAATTTCCAACAAAATGATACCTCACTTATGAGGATTGGTCAAAATATAAAAAAGATATGTGTGTTTTTAAGAATTTCTGACTTAGAAATATTCATCACCGGTTCAAAAC
>OZ012688.1:577500-582500 GCA_963942565.1 Maea johnstoni | reverse complement strand
TTAGAGAGAAAAATGTGCAGAATTAAATTTCCAACAAAATGATACCTCACTTATGAGGATTGGTCAAAATATAAAAAAGATATGTGTGTTTTTAAGAATTTCTGACTTAGAAATATTCATCACCGGTTCAAAACAAGTGGTTCATTATAGTAATGGTCCCTATTACCTAACCCTAACCCTAACCCTAACCCTAACCCTAACCCTAACATCGCGCTCATCCACAACCCTAACCCTAACCCTAACCCTAACCCTAACCCTAACCCTAACCCTAGACAATCGTTTAGAGAGAAAAATGTGCAGAATTAAATTTCCAACAAAATGATACCTCACTTATGAGGATTGGTCAAAATATAAAAAAGATATGTGTGTTTTTAAGAATTTCTGACTTAGATATATTCATCACCGGTTCAAAACAAGTGGTTCATTATAGTAATGATCCCTATTACCTAACCCTAACCCTAACCCTAACCCTAACCCTAACATCGCGCTCATCCAAAACCCTAACCCTAACCCTAACCCTAACCCTAACCCTAGACAATCGTTTAGAGAGAAAAATGTGCAGAATTAAATTTCCAACAAAATGATACCTCACTTATGAGGATTGGTCAAAATATAAAAAAGATATGTGTGTTTTTAAGAATTTCTGACTTAGAAATATTCATCACCGGTTCAAAACAAGTGGTTCATTATAGTAATGATCCCTATTACCTAACCCTAACCCTAACCCTAACCCTAACCCTAACATCGCGCTCATCCATAACCCTAACCCTAACCCTAACCCTAACCCTAACCCTAGACAATCGTTTAGAGAGAAAAATGTGCAGAATTAAATTTCCAACAAAATAATACCTCACTTATGAGGATTGGTCAAAATATAAAAAAGATATGTGTGTTTTTAAGAATTTCTGACTTAGAAATATTCATCACCGGTTCAAAACAAGTGGTTCATTATAGTAATGGTCCCTATTACCTAACCCTAACCCTAACCCTAACCCTAACCCTAACCCTAACATCGCGCTCATCCACAACCCTAACCCTAACCCTAACCCTAACCCTAACCCTAACCCTAGACAATCGTTTAGAGAGAAAAATGTGCAGAATTAAATTTCCAACAAAATGATACCTCACTTATGAGGATTGGTCAAAATATAAAAAAGATATGTGTGTTTTTAAGAATTTCTGACTTAGATATATTCATCACCGGTTCAAAACAAGTGGTTCATTATAGTAATGATCCCTATTACCTAACCCTAACCCTAACCCTAACCCTAACCCTAACCCTAACATCGCGCTCATCCATAACCCTAACCCTAACCCTAACCCTAACCCTAACCCTAGACAATCGTTTAGAGAGAAAAATGTGCAGAATTAAATTTCCAACAAAATGATACCTCACTTATGAGGATTGGTCAAAATATAAAAAAGATATGTGTGTTTTTAAGAATTTCTGACTTAGAAATATTCATCACCGGTTCAAAACAAGTGGTTCATTATAGTAATGATCCCTATTACCTAACCCTAACCCTAACCCTAACCCTAACCCTAACATCGCGCTCATCCATAACCCTAACCCTAACCCTAACCCTAACCCTAACCCTAGACAATCGTTTAGAGAGAAAAATGTGCAGAATTAAATTTCCAACAAAATGATACCTCACTTATGAGGATTGGTCAAAATATAAAAAAGATATGTGTGTTTTTAAGAATTTCTGACTTAGAAATATTCATCACCGGTTCAAAACAAGTGGTTCATTATAGTAATGGTCCCTATTACCTAACCCTAACCCTAACCCTAACCCTAACCCTAACCCTAACATCGCGCTCATCCACAACCCTAACCCTAACCCTAACCCTAACCCTAACCCTAACCCTAGACAATCGTTTAGAGAGAAAAATGTGCAGAATTAAATTTCCAACAAAATGATACCTCACTTATGAGGATTGGTCAAAATATAAAAAAGATA
Organism: Maea johnstoni; assembly: GCA_963942565.1. NCBI lineage: Eukaryota > Metazoa > Annelida > Polychaeta > Spionida > Magelonidae > Maea > Maea johnstoni. Next base: position 580,536 of record OZ012688.1, on the reverse strand, counting down.
TGTGTGTTTTTAAGAATTTCTGACTTAGATATATTCATCACCGGTTCAAAACAAGTGGTTCATTATAGTAATGATCCCTATTACCTAACCCTAACCCTAACCCTAACCCTAACCCTAACATCGCGCTCATCCATAACCCTAACCCTAACCCTAACCCTAACCCTAACCCTAACCCTAGACAATCGTTTAGAGAGAAAAATGTGCAGAATTAAATTTCCAACAAAATGATACCTCACTTATGAGGATTGGTCAAAATATAAAAAAGATATGTGTGTTTTTAAGAATTTCTGACTTAGAAATATTCATCACCGGTTCAAAACAAGTGGTTCATTATAGTAATGATCCCTATTACCTAACCCTAACCCTAACCCTAACCCTAACCCTAACCCTAACATCGCGCTCATCCATAACCCTAACCCTAACCCTAACCCTAACCCTAACCCTAGACAATCGTTTAGAGAGAAAAATGTGCAGAATTAAATTTCCAACAAAATGATACCTCACTTATGAGGATTGGTCAAAATATAAAAAAGATATGTGTGCTTTTAAGAATTTCTGACTTAGAAATATTCATCACCGGTTCAAAACAAGTGGTTCATTATAGTAATGGTCCCTATTACCTAACCCTAACCCTAACCCTAACCCTAACCCTAACCCTAACATCGCGCTCATCCACAACCCTAACCCTAACCCTAACCCTAACCCTAACCCTAACCCTAGACAATCGTTTAGAGAGAAAAATGTGCAGAATTAAATTTCCAACAAAATGATACCTCACTTATGAGGATTGGTCAAAATATAAAAAAGATATGTGTGTTTTTAAGAATTTCTGACTTAGATATATTCATCACCGGTTCAAAACAAGTGGTTCATTATAGTAATGATCCCTATTACCTAACCCTAACCATAACCCTAACCCTAACCCTAACCCTAACCCTAACATCGCGCTCATCCATAACCCTAACCCTAACCCTAACCCTAACCCTAACCCTAGACAATCGTTTAGAGAGAAAAATGTGCAGAATTAAATTTCCAACAAAATGATACCTCACTTATGAGGATTGGTCAAAATATAAAAAAGATATGTGTGTTTTTAAGAATTTCTGACTTAGAAATATTCATCACCGGTTCAAAACAAGTGGTTCATTATAGTAATGATCCCTATTACCTAACCCTAACCCTAACCCTAACCCTAACCCTAACATCGCGCTCATCCATAACCCTAACCCTAACCCTAACCCTAACCCTAACCCTAGACAATCGTTTAGAGAGAAAAATGTGCAGAATTAAATTTCCAACAAAATGATACCTCACTTATGAGGATTGGTCAAAATATAAAAAAGATATGTGTGTTTTTAAGAATTTCTGACTTAGAAATATTCATCACCGGTTCAAAACAAGTGGTTCATTATAGTAATGATCCCTATTACCTAACCCTAACCCTAACCCTAACCCTAACCCTAACCCTAACCCTAACATCGCGCTCATCCATAACCCTAACCCTAACCCTAACCCTAACCCTAACCCTAACCCTAGACAATCGTTTAGAGAGAAAAATGTGCAGAATTAAATTTCCAACAAAATGATACCTCACTTATGAGGATTGGTCAAAATATAAAAAAGATATGTGTGTTTTTAAGAATTTCTGACTTAGAAATATTCATCACCGGTTCAAAACAAGTGGTTCATTATAGTAATGGTCCCTATTACCTAACCCTAACCCTAACCCTAACCCTAACCCTAACATCGCGCTCATCCACAACCCTAACCCTAACCCTAACCCTAACCCTAACCCTAACCCTAGACAATCGTTTAGAGAGAAAAATGTGCAGAATTAAATTTCCAACAAAATGATACCTCACTTATGAGGATTGGTCAAAATATAAAAAAGATATGTGTGTTTTTAAGAATTTCTGACTTAGATATATTCATCACCGGTTCAAAACAAGTGGTTCATTATAGTAATGATCCCTATTACCTAACCCTAACCCTAACCCTAACCCTAACCCTAACCCTAACATCGCGCTCATCCATAACCCTAACCCTAACCCTAACCCTAACCCTAACCCTAGACAATCGTTTAGAGAGAAAAATGTGCAGAATTAAATTTCCAACAAAATGATACCTCACTTATGAGGATTGGTCAAAATATAAAAAAGATATGTGTGTTTTTAAGAATTTCTGACTTAGAAATATTCATCACCGGTTCAAAACAAGTGGTTCATTATAGTAATGATCCCTATTACCTAACCCTAACCCTAACCCTAACCCTAACCCTAACCCTAACATCGCGCTCATCCACAACCCTAACCCTAACCCTAACCCTAACCCTAACCCTAACCCTAGACAATCGTTTAGAGAGAAAAATGTGCAGAATTAAATTTCCAACAAAATGATACCTCACTTATGAGGATTGGTCAAAATATAAAAAAGATATGTGTGTTTTTAAGAATTTCTGACTTAGATATATTCATCACCGGTTCAAAACAAGTGGTTCATTATAGTAATGATCCCTATTACCTAACCCTAACCCTAACCCTAACCCTAACCCTAACCCTAACATCGCGCTCATCCATAACCCTAACCCTAACCCTAACCCTAACCCTAACCCTAGACAATCGTTTAGAGAGAAAAATGTGCAGAATTAAATTTCCAACAAAATGATACCTCACTTATGAGGATTGGTCAAAATATAAAAAAGATATGTGTGTTTTTAAGAATTTCTGACTTAGAAATATTCATCACCGGTTCAAAACAAGTGGTTCATTATAGTAATGATCCCTATTACCTAACCCTAACCCTAACCCTAACCCTAACCCTAACCCTAACATCGCGCTCATCCATAACCCTAACCCTAACCCTAACCCTAACCCTAACCCTAACCCTAGACAATCGTTTAGAGAGAAAAATGTGCAGAATTAAATTTCCAACAAAATGATACCTCACTTATGAGGATTGGTCAAAATATAAAAAAGATATGTGTGTTTTTAAGAATTTCTGACTTAGAAATATTCATCACCGGTTCAAAACAAGTGG
>OZ012688.1:532500-570000 GCA_963942565.1 Maea johnstoni | reverse complement strand
CAAAATGATACCTCACTTATGAGGATTGGTCAAAATATAAAAAAGATATGTGTGTTTTTAAGAATTTCTGACTTAGAAATATTCATCACCGGTTCAAAACAAGTGGTTCATTATAGTAATGATCCCTATTACCTAACCCTAACCCTAACCCTAACCCTAACCCTAACCCTAACATCGCGCTCATCCACAACCCTAACCCTAACCCTAACCCTAACCCTAACCCTAACCCTAGACAATCGTTTAGAGAGAAAAATGTGCAGAATTAAATTTCCAACAAAATGATACCTCACTTATGAGGATTGGTCAAAATATAAAAAAGATATGTGTGTTTTTAAGAATTTCTGACTTAGATATATTCATCACCGGTTCAAAACAAGTGGTTCATTATAGTAATGATCCCTATTACCTAACCCTAACCCTAACCCTAACCCTAACCCTAACATCGCGCTCATCCATAACCCTAACCCTAACCCTAACCCTAACCCTAACCCTAGACAATCGTTTAGAGAGAAAAATGTGCAGAATTAAATTTCCAACAAAATGATACCTCACTTATGAGGATTGGTCAAAATATAAAAAAGATATGTGTGTTTTTAAGAATTTCTGACTTAGAAATATTCATCACCGGTTCAAAACAAGTGGTTCATTATAGTAATGATCCCTATTACCTAACCCTAACCCTAACCCTAACCCTAACCCTAACATCGCGCTCATCCATAACCCTAACCCTAACCCTAACCCTAACCCTAACCCTAACCCTAGACAATCGTTTAGAGAGAAAAATGTGCAGAATTAAATTTCCAACAAAATGATACCTCACTTATGAGGATTGGTCAAAATATAAAAAAGATATGTGTGTTTTTAAGAATTTCTGACTTAGAAATATTCATCACCGGTTCAAAACAAGTGGTTCATTATAGTAATGGTCCCTATTACCTAACCCTAACCCTAACCCTAACCCTAACCCTAACATCGCGCTCATCCACAACCCTAACCCTAACCCTAACCCTAACCCTAACCCTAACCCTAGACAATCGTTTAGAGAGAAAAATGTGCAGAATTAAATTTCCAACAAAATGATACCTCACTTATGAGGATTGGTCAAAATATAAAAAAGATATGTGTGTTTTTAAGAATTTCTGACTTAGATATATTCATCACCGGTTCAAAACAAGTGGTTCATTATAGTAATGATCCCTATTACCTAACCCTAACCCTAACCCTAACCCTAACCCTAACATCGCGCTCATCCAAAACCCTAACCCTAACCCTAACCCTAACCCTAACCCTAGACAATCGTTTAGAGAGAAAAATGTGCAGAATTAAATTTCCAACAAAATGATACCTCACTTATGAGGATTGGTCAAAATATAAAAAAGATATGTGTGTTTTTAAGAATTTCTGACTTAGAAATATTCATCACCGGTTCAAAACAAGTGGTTCATTATAGTAATGATCCCTATTACCTAACCCTAACCCTAACCCTAACCCTAACATCGCGCTCATCCATAACCCTAACCCTAACCCTAACCCTAACCCTAACCCTAGACAATCGTTTAGAGAGAAAAATGTGCAGAATTAAATTTCCAACAAAATAATACCTCACTTATGAGGATTGGTCAAAATATAAAAAAGATATGTGTGTTTTTAAGAATTTCTGACTTAGAAATATTCATCACCGGTTCAAAACAAGTGGTTCATTATAGTAATGGTCCCTATTACCTAACCCTAACCCTAACCCTAACCCTAACCCTAACCCTAACATCGCGCTCATCCACAACCCTAACCCTAACCCTAACCCTAACCCTAACCCTAACCCTAGACAATCGTTTAGAGAGAAAAATGTGCAGAATTAAATTTCCAACAAAATGATACCTCACTTATGAGGATTGGTCAAAATATAAAAAAGAAATGTGTGTTTTTAAGAATTTCTGACTTAGATATATTCATCACCGGTTCAAAACAAGTGGTTCATTATAGTAATGATCCCTATTACCTAACCCTAACCCTAACCCTAACCCTAACCCTAACATCGCGCTCATCCATAACCCTAACCCTAACCCTAACCCTAACCCTAACCCTAGACAATCGTTTAGAGAGAAAAATGTGCAGAATTAAATTTCCAACAAAATGATACCTCACTTATGAGGATTGGTCAAAATATAAAAAAGATATGTGTGTTTTTAAGAATTTCTGACTTAGAAATATTCATCACCGGTTCAAAACACGTGGTTCATTATAGTAATGATCCCTATTACCTAACCCTAACCCTAACCCTAACCCTAACCCTAACATCGCGCTCATCCATAACCCTAACCCTAACCCTAACCCTAACCCTAACCCTAGACAATCGTTTAGAGAGAAAAATGTGCAGAATTAAATTTCCAACAAAATGATACCTCACTTATGAGGATTGGTCAAAATATAAAAAAGATATGTGTGTTTTTAAGAATTTCTGACTTAGAAATATTCATCACCGGTTCAAAACAAGTGGTTCATTATAGTAATGGTCCCTATTACCTAACCCTAACCCTAACCCTAACCCTAACCCTAACCCTAACATCGCGCTCATCCACAACCCTAACCCTAACCCTAACCCTAACCCTAACCCTAACCCTAGACAATCGTTTAGAGAGAAAAATGTGCAGAATTAAATTTCCAACAAAATGATACCTCACTTATGAGGATTGGTCAAAATATAAAAAAGATATGTGTGTTTTTAAGAATTTCTGACTTAGATATATTCATCACCGGTTCAAAACAAGTGGTTCATTATAGTAATGATCCCTATTACCTAACCCTAACCCTAACCCTAACCCTAACCCTAACATCGCGCTCATCCATAACCCTAACCCTAACCCTAACCCTAACCCTAACCCTAGACAATCGTTTAGAGAGAAAAATGTGCAGAATTAAATTTCCAACAAAATGATACCTCACTTATGAGGATTGGTCAAAATATAAAAAAGATATGTGTGTTTTTAAGAATTTCTGACTTAGAAATATTCATCACCGGTTCAAAACAAGTGGTTCATTATAGTAATGATCCCTATTACCTAACCCTAACCCTAACCCTAACCCTAACCCTAACCCTAACATCGCGCTCATCCATAACCCTAACCCTAACCCTAACCCTAACCCTAACCCTAGACAATCGTTTAGAGAGAAAAATGTGCAGAATTAAATTTCCAACAAAATGATACCTCACTTATGAGGATTGGTCAAAATATAAAAAAGATATGTGTGCTTTTAAGAATTTCTGACTTAGAAATATTCATCACCGGTTCAAAACAAGTGGTTCATTATAGTAATGGTCCCTATTACCTAACCCTAACCCTAACCCTAACCCTAACCCTAACCCTAACATCGCGCTCATCCACAACCCTAACCCTAACCCTAACCCTAACCCTAACCCTAACCCTAGACAATCGTTTAGAGAGAAAAATGTGCAGAATTAAATTTCCAACAAAATGATACCTCACTTATGAGGATTGGTCAAAATATAAAAAAGATATGTGTGTTTTTAAGAATTTCTGACTTAGAAATATTCATCACCGGTTCAAAACAAGTGGTTCATTATAGTAATGATCCCTATTACCTAACCCTAACCCTAACCCTAACCCTAACCCTAACATCGCGCTCATCCATAACCCTAACCCTAACCCTAACCCTAACCCTAACCCTAGACAATCGTTTAGAGAGAAAAATGTGCAGAATTAAATTTCCAACAAAATGATACCTCACTTATGAGGATTGGTCAAAATATAAAAAAGATATGTGTGTTTTTAAGAATTTCTGACTTAGAAATATTCATCACCGGTTCAAAACAAGTGGTTCATTATAGTAATGGTCCCTATTACCTAACCCCAACCCTAACCCTAACCCTAACCCTAACATCGCGCTCATCCACAACCCTAACCCTAACCCTAACCCTAACCCTAACCCTAGACAATCGTTTAGAGAGAAAAATGTGCAGAATTAAATTTCCAACAAAATGATACCTCACTTATGAGGATTGGTCAAAATATAAAAAAGATATGTGTGTTTTTAAGAATTTCTGACTTAGATATATTCATCACCGGTTCAAAACAAGTGGTTCATTATAGTAATGATCCCTATTACCTAACCCTAACCCTAACCCTAACCCTAACCCTAACCCTAACATCGCGCTCATCCATAACCCTAACCCTAACCCTAACCCTAACCCTAACCCTAGACAATCGTTTAGAGAGAAAAATGTGCAGAATTAAATTTCCAACAAAATGATACCTCACTTATGAGGATTGGTCAAAATATAAAGAAGATATGTGTGTTTTTAAGAATTTCTGACTTAGAAATATTCATCACCGGTTCAAAACAAGTGGTTCATTATAGTAATGATCCCTATTACCTAACCCTAACCCTAACCCTAACCCTAACCCTAACCCTAACATCGCGCTCATCCATAACCCTAACCCTAACCCTAACCCTAACCCTAACCCTAGACAATCGTTTAGAGAGAAAAATGTGCAGAATTAAATTTCCAACAAAATGATACCTCACTTATGAGGATTGGTCAAAATATAAAAAAGATATGTGTGTTTTTAAGAATTTCTGACTTAGAAATATTCATCACCGGTTCAAAACAAGTGGTTCATTATAGTAATGGTCCCTATTACCTAACCCTAACCCTAACCCTAACCCTAACCCTAACCCTAACATCGCGCTCATCCACAACCCTAACCCTAACCCTAACCCTAACCCTAACCCTAACCCTAGACAATCGTTTAGAGAGAAAAATGTGCAGAATTAAATTTCCAACAAAATGATACCTCACTTATGAGGATTGGTCAAAATATAAAAAAGATATGTGTGTTTTTAAGAATTTCTGACTTAGATATATTCATCACCGGTTCAAAACAAGTGGTTCATTATAGTAATGATCCCTATTACCTAACCCTAACCGTAACCCTAACCCTAACCCTAACCCTAACATCGCGCTCATCCATAACCCTAACCCTAACCCTAACCCTAACCCTAACCCTAGACAATCGTTTAGAGAGAAAAATGTGCAGAATTAAATTTCCAACAAAATGATACCTCACTTATGAGGATTGGTCAAAATATAAAAAAGATATGTGTGTTTTTAAGAATTTCTGACTTAGAAATATTCATCACCGGTTCAAAACAAGTGGTTCATTATAGTAATGATCCCTATTACCTAACCCTAACCCTAACCCTAACCCTAACCCTAACCCTAACATCGCGCTCATCCATAACCCTAACCCTAACCCTAACCCTAACCCTAACCCTAGACAATCGTTTAGAGAGAAAAATGTGCAGAATTAAATTTCCAACAAAATGATACCTCACTTATGAGGATTGGTCAAAATATAAAAAAGATATGTGTGTTTTTAAGAATTTCTGACTTAGAAATATTCATCACCGGTTCAAAACAAGTGGTTCATTATAGTAATGGTCCCTATTACCTAACCCTAACCCTAACCCTAACCCTAACCCTAACCCTAACATCGCGCTCATCCACAACCCTAACCCTAACCCTAACCCTAACCCTAACCCTAACCCTAGACAATCGTTTAGAGAGAAAAATGTGCAGAATTAAATTTCCAACAAAATGATACCTCACTTATGAGGATTGGTCAAAATATAAAAAAGATATGTTTGTTTTTAAGAATTTCTGACTTAGATATATTCATCACCGGTTCAAAACAAGTGGTTCATTATAGTAATGATCCCTATTACCTAACCCTAACCCTAACCCTAACCCTAACCCTAACCCTAACATCGCGCTCATCCATAACCCTAACCCTAACCCTAACCCTAACCCTAACCCTAACCCTAGACAATCGTTTAGAGAGAAAAATGTGCAGAATTAAATTTCCAACAAAATGATACCTCACTTATGAGGATTGGTCAAAATATAAAAAAGATATGTGTGTTTTTAAGAATTTCTGACTTAGAAATATTCATCACCGGTTCAAAACAAGTGGTTCATTATAGTAATGATCCCTATTACCTAACCCTAACCCTAACCCTAACCCTAACCCTAACCCTAACATCGCGCTCATCCATAACCCTAACCCTAACCCTAACCCTAACCCTAACCCTAGACAATCGTTTAGAGAGAAAAATGTGCAGAATTAAATTTCCAACAAAATGATACCTCACTTATGAGGATTGGTCAAAATATAAAAAAGATATGTGTGTTTTTAAGAATTTCTGACTTAGAAATATTCATCACCGGTTCAAAACAAGTGGTTCATTATAGTAATGGTCCCTATTACCTAACCCTAACCCTAACCCTAACCCTAACCCTAACATCGCGCTCATCCACAACCCTAACCCTAACCCTAACCCTAACCCTAACCCTAACCCTAGACAATCGTTTAGAGAGAAAAATGTGCAGAATTAAATTTCCAACAAAATGATACCTCACTTATGAGGATTGGTCAAAATATAAAAAAGATATGTGTGTTTTTAAGAATTTCTGACTTAGATATATTCATCACCGGTTCAAAACAAGTGGTTCATTATAGTAATGATCCCTATTACCTAACCCTAACCCTAACCCTAACCCTAACCCTAACATCGCGCTCATCCATAACCCTAACCCTAACCCTAACCCTAACCCTAACCCTAGACAATCGTTTAGAGAGAAAAATGTGCAGAATTAAATTTCCAACAAAATGATACCTCACTTATGAGGATTGGTCAAAATATAAAAAAGATATGTGTGTTTTTAAGAATTTCTGACTTAGAAATATTCATCACCGGTTCAAAACAAGTGGTTCATTATAGTAATGATCCCTATTACCTAACCCTAACCCTAACCCTAACCCTAACCCTAACATCGCGCTCATCCATAACCCTAACCCTAACCCTAACCCTAACCCTAACCCTAACCCTAGACAATCGTTTAGAGAGAAAAATGTGCAGAATTAAATTTCCAACAAAATGATACCTCACTTATGAGGATTGGTCAAAATATAAAAAAGATATGTGTGCTTTTAAGAATTTCTGACTTAGAAATATTCATCACCGGTTCAAAACAAGTGGTTCATTATAGTAATGGTCCCTATTACCTAACCCTAACCCTAACCCTAACCCTAACCCTAACCCTAACATCGCGCTCATCCACAACCCTAACCCTAACCCTAACCCTAACCCTAACCCTAGACAATCGTTTAGAGAGAAAAATGTGCAGAATTAAATTTCCAACAAAATGATACCTCACTTATGAGGATTGGTCAAAATATAAAAAAGATATGTGTGTTTTTAAGAATTTCTGACTTAGATATATTCATCACCGGTTCAAAACAAGTGGTTCATTATAGTAATGATCCCTATTACCTAACCCTAACCCTAACCCTAACCCTAACCCTAACATCGCGCTCATCCATAACCCTAACCCTAACCCTAACCCTAACCCTAACCCTAGACAATCGTTTAGAGAGAAAAATGTGCAGAATTAAATTTCCAACAAAATGATACCTCACTTATGAGGATTGGTCAAAATATAAAAAAGATATGTGTGTTTTTAAGAATTTCTGACTTAGAAATATTCATCACCGGTTCAAAACAAGTGGTTCATTATAGTAATGATCCCTATTACCTAACCCTAACCCTAACCCTAACCCTAACCCTAACCCTAACATCGCGCTCATCCATAACCCTAACCCTAACCCTAACCCTAACCCTAACCCTAACCCTAGACAATCGTTTAGAGAGAAAAATGTGCAGAATTAAATTTCCAACAAAATGATACCTCACTTATGAGGATTGGTCAAAATATAAAAAAGATATGTGTGTTTTTAAGAATTTCTGACTTAGAAATATTCATCACCGGTTCAAAACAAGTGGTTCATTATAGTAATGGTCCCTATTACCTAACCCTAACCCTAACCCTAACCCTAACCCTAACATCGCGCTCATCCACAACCCTAACCCTAACCCTAACCCTAACCCTAACCCTAGACAATCGTTTAGAGAGAAAAATGTGCAGAATTAAATTTCCAACAAAATGATACCTCACTTATGAGGATTGGTCAAAATATAAAAAAGATATGTGTGTTTTTAAGAATTTCTGACTTAGATATATTCATCACCGGTTCAAAACAAGTGGTTCATTATAGTAATGATCCCTATTACCTAACCCTAACCCTAACCCTAACCCTAACCCTAACATCGCGCTCATCCATAACCCTAACCCTAACCCTAACCCTAACCCTAACCCTAACCCTAGACAATCGTTTAGAGAGAAAAATGTGCAGAATTAAATTTCCAACAAAATGATACCTCACTTATGAGGATTGGTCAAAATATAAAAAAGATATGTGTGTTTTTAAGAATTTCTGACTTAGAAATATTCATCACCGGTTCAAAACAAGTGGTTCATTATAGTAATGATCCCTATTACCTAACCCTAACCCTAACCCTAACCCTAACCCTAACCCTAACATCGCGCTCATCCATAACCCTAACCCTAACCCTAACCCTAACCCTAACCCTAGACAATCGTTTAGAGAGAAAAATGTGCAGAATTAAATTTCCAACAAAATGATACCTCACTTATGAGGATTGGTCAAAATATAAAAAAGATATGTGTGTTTTTAAGAATTTCTGACTTAGAAATATTCATCACCGGTTCAAAACAAGTGGTTCATTATAGTAATGGTCCCTATTACCTAACCCTAACCCTAACCCTAACCCTAACCCTAACCCTAACATCGCGCTCATCCACAACCCTAACCCTAACCCTAACCCTAACCCTAACCCTAGACAATCGTTTAGAGAGAAAAATGTGCAGAATTAAATTTCCAACAAAATGATACCTCACTTATGAGGATTGGTCAAAATATAAAAAAGATATGTGTGTTTTTAAGAATTTCTGACTTAGATATATTCATCACCGGTTCAAAACAAGTGGTTCATTATAGTAATGATCCCTATTACCTAACCCTAACCCTAACCCTAACCCTAACCCTAACATCGCGCTCATCCATAACCCTAACCCTAACCCTAACCCTAACCCTAACCCTAACCCTAGACAATCGTTTAGAGAGAAAAATGTGCAGAATTAAATTTCCAACAAAATGATACCTCACTTATGAGGATTGGTCAAAATATAAAAAAGATATGTGTGTTTTTAAGAATTTCTGACTTAGAAATATTCATCACCGGTTCAAAACAAGTGGTTCATTATAGTAATGATCCCTATTACCTAACCCTAACCCTAACCCTAACCCTAACCCTAACCCTAACCCTAACATCGCGCTCATCCATAACCCTAACCCTAACCCTAACCCTAACCCTAACCCTAGACAATCGTTTAGAGAGAAAAATGTGCAGAATTAAATTTCCAACAAAATGATACCTCACTTATGAGGATTGGTCAAAATATAAAAAAGATATGTGTGCTTTTAAGAATTTCTGACTTAGAAATATTCATCACCGGTTCAAAACAAGTGGTTCATTATAGTAATGGTCCCTATTACCTAACCCTAACCCTAACCCTAACCCTAACCCTAACCCTAACATCGCGCTCATCCACAACCCTAACCCTAACCCTAACCCTAACCTTAACCCTAACCCTAGACAATCGTTTAGAGAGAAAAATGTGCAGAATTAAATTTCCAACAAAATGATACCTCACTTATGAGGATTGGTCAAAATATAAAAAAGATATGTGTGTTTTTAAGAATTTCTGACTTAGATATATTCATCACCGGTTCAAAACAAGTGGTTCATTATAGTAATGATCCCTATTACCTAACCCTAACCCTAACCCTAACCCTAACCCTAACCCTAACATCGCGCTCATCCATAACCCTAACCCTAACCCTAACCCTAACCCTAACCCTAGACAATCGTTTAGAGAGAAAAATGTGCAGAATTAAATTTCCAACAAAATGATACCTCACTTATGAGGATTGGTCAAAATATAAAAAAGATATGTGTGTTTTTAAGAATTTCTGACTTAGAAATATTCATCACCGGTTCAAAACAAGTGGTTCATTATAGTAATGATCCCTATTACCTAACCCTAACCCTAACCCTAACCCTAACCCTAACCCTAACATCGCGCTCATCCATAACCCTAACCCTAACCCTAACCCTAACCCTAACCCTAGACAATCGTTTAGAGAGAAAAATGTGCAGAATTAAATTTCCAACAAAATGATACCTCACTTATGAGGATTGGTCAAAATATAAAAAAGATATGTGTGTTTTTAAGAATTTCTGACTTAGAAATATTCATCACCGGTTCAAAACAAGTGGTTCATTATAGTAATGGTCCCTATTACCTAACCCTAACCCTAACCCTAACCCTAACCCTAACCCTAACATCGCGCTCATCCACAACCCTAACCCTAACCCTAACCCTAACCCTAACCCTAGACAATCGTTTAGAGAGAAAAATGTGCAGAATTAAATTTCCAACAAAATGATACCTCACTTATGAGGATTGGTCAAAATATAAAAAAGATATGTGTGTTTTTAAGAATTTCTGACTTAGATATATTCATCACCGGTTCAAAACAAGTGGTTCATTATAGTAATGATCCCTATTACCTAACCCTAACCCTAACCCTAACCCTAACCCTAACATCGCGCTCATCCATAACCCTAACCCTAACCCTAACCCTAACCCTAACCCTAACCCTAGACAATCGTTTAGAGAGAAAAATGTGCAGAATTAAATTTCCAACAAAATGATACCTCACTTATGAGGATTGGTCAAAATATAAAAAAGATATGTGTGTTTTTAAGAATTTCTGACTTAGAAATATTCATCACCGGTTCAAAACAAGTGGTTCATTATAGTAATGATCCCTATTACCTAACCCTAACCCTAACCCTAACCCTAACCCTAACCCTAACATCGCGCTCATCCATAACCCTAACCCTAACCCTAACCCTAACCCTAGACAATCGTTTAGAGAGAAAAATGTGCAGAATTAAATTTCCAACAAAATGATACCTCACTTATGAGGATTGGTCAAAATATAAAAAAGATATGTGTGTTTTTAAGAATTTCTGACTTAGAAATATTCATCACCGGTTCAAAACAAGTGGTTCATTATAGTAATGGTCCCTATTACCTAACCCTAACCCTAACCCTAACCCTAACCCTAACCCTAACATCGCGCTCATCCACAACCCTAACCCTAACCCTAACCCTAACCCTAACCCTAACCCTAGACAATCGTTTAGAGAGAAAAATGTGCAGAATTAAATTTCCAACAAAATGATACCTCACTTATGAGGATTGGTCAAAATATAAAAAAGATATGTGTGTTTTTAAGAATTTCTGACTTAGATATATTCATCACCGGTTCAAAACAAGTGGTTCATTATAGTAATGATCCCTATTACCTAACCCTAACCCTAACCCTAACCCTAACCCTAACCCTAACATCGCGCTCATCCATAACCCTAACCCTAACCCTAACCCTAACCCTAACCCTAGACAATCGTTTAGAGAGAAAAATGTGCAGAATTAAATTTCCAACAAAATGATACCTCACTTATGAGGATTGGTCAAAATATAAAAAAGATATGTGTGTTTTTAAGAATTTCTGACTTAGAAATATTCATCACCGGTTCAAAACAAGTGGTTCATTATAGTAATGATCCCTTTTACCTAACCCTAACCCTAACCCTAACCCTAACCCTAACCCTAACATCGCGCTCATCCATAACCCTAACCCTAACCCTAACCCTAACCCTAACCCTAACCCTAGACAATCGTTTAGAGAGAAAAATGTGCAGAATTAAATTTCCAACAAAATGATACCTCACTTATGAGGATTGGTCAAAATATAAAAAAGATATGTGTGTTTTTAAGAATTTCTGACTTAGAAATATTCATCACCGGTTCAAAACAAGTGGTTCATTATAGTAATGGTCCCTATTACCTAACCCTAACCCTAACCCTAACCCTAACCCTAACATCGCGCTCATCCACAACCCTAACCCTAACCCTAACCCTAACCCTAACCCTAACCCTAGACAATCGTTTAGAGAGAAAAATGTGCAGAATTAAATTTCCAACAAAATGATACCTCACTTATGAGGATTGGTCAAAATATAAAAAAGATATGTGTGTTTTTAAGAATTTCTGACTTAGATATATTCATCACCGGTTCAAAACAAGTGGTTCATTATAGTAATGATCCCTATTACCTAACCCTAACCCTAACCCTAACCCTAACCCTAACTCTAACATCGCGCTCATCCATAACCCTAACCCTAACCCTAACCCTAACCCTAACCCTAACCCTAGACAATCGTTTAGAGAGAAAAATGTGCAGAATTAAATTTCCAACAAAATGATACCTCACTTATGAGGATTGGTCAAAATATAAAAAAGATATGTGTGTTTTTAAGAATTTCTGACTTAGAAATATTCATCACCGGTTCAAAACAAGTGGTTCATTATAGTAATGATCCCTATTACCTAACCCTAACCCTAACCCTAACCCTAACCCTAACCCTAACATCGCGCTCATCCATAACCCTAACCCTAACCCTAACCCTAACCCTAACCCTAGACAATCGTTTAGAGAGAAAAATGTGCAGAATTAAATTTCCAACAAAATGATACCTCACTTATGAGGATTGGTCAAAATATAAAAAAGATATGTGTGTTTTTAAGAATTTCTGACTTAGATATATTCATCACCGGTTCAAAACAAGTGGTTCATTATAGTAATGATCCCTATTACCTAACCCTAACCCTAACCCTAACCCTAACCCTAACCCTAACATCGCGCTCATCCATAACCCTAACCCTAACCCTAACCCTAACCCTAACCCTAGACAATCGTTTAGAGAGAAAAATGTGCAGAATTAAATTTCCAACAAAATGATACCTCACTTATGAGGATTGGTCAAAATATAAAAAAGATATGTGTGTTTTTAAGAATTTCTGACTTAGAAATATTCATCACCGGTTCAAAACAAGTGGTTCATTATAGTAATGATCCCTATTACCTAACCCTAACCCTAACCCTAACCCTAACCCTAACCCTAACCCTAACATCGCGCTCATCCATAACCCTAACCCTAACCCTAACCCTAACCCTAACCCTAACCCTAGACAATCGTTTAGAGAGAAAAATGTGCAGAATTAAATTTCCAACAAAATGATACCTCACTTATGAGGATTGGTCAAAATATAAAAAAGATATGTGTGTTTTTAAGAATTTCTGACTTAGAAATATTCATCACCGGTTCAAAACAAGTGGTTCATTATAGTAATGGTCCCTATTACCTAACCCTAACCCTAACCCTAACCCTAACCCTAACCCTAACCCTAACATCGCGCTCATCCACAACCCTAACCCTAACCCTAACCCTAACCCTAACCCTAGACAATCGTTTAGAGAGAAAAATGTGCAGAATTAAATTTCCAACAAAATGATACCTCACTTATGAGGATTGGTCAAAATATAAAAAAGATATGTGTGTTTTTAAGAATTTCTGACTTAGATATATTCATCACCGGTTCAAAACAAGTGGTTCATTATAGTAATGATCCCTATTACCTAACCCTAACCCTAACCCTAACCCTAACCCTAACATCGCGCTCATCCATAACCCTAACCCTAACCCTAACCCTAACCCTAACCCTAGACAATCGTTTAGAGAGAAAAATGTGCAGAATTAAATTTCCAACAAAATGATACCTCACTTATGAGGATTGGTCAAAATATAAAAAAGATATGTGTGTTTTTAAGAATTTCTGACTTAGAAATATTCATCACCGGTTCAAAACAAGTGGTTCATTATAGTAATGATCCCTATTACCTAACCCTAACCCTAACCCTAACCCTAACCCTAACATCGCGCTCATCCATAACCCTAACCCTAACCCTAACCCTAACCCTAACCCTAGACAATCGTTTAGAGAGAAAAATGTGCAGAATTAAATTTCCAACAAAATGATACCTCACTTATGAGGATTGGTCAAAATATAAAAAAGATATGTGTGTTTTTAAGAATTTCTGACTTAGAAATATTCATCACCGGTTCAAAACAAGTGGTTCATTATAGTAATGGTCCCTATTACCTAACCCTAACCCTAACCCTAACCCTAACCCTAACCCTAACATCGCGCTCATCCACAACCCTAACCCTAACCCTAACCCTAACCCTAACCCTAACCCTAGACAATCGTTTAGAGAGAAAAATGTGCAGAATTAAATTTCCAACAAAATGATACCTCACTTATGAGGATTGGTCAAAATATAAAAAAGATATGTGTGTTTTTAAGAATTTCTGACTTAGATATATTCATCACCGGTTCAAAACAAGTGGTTCATTATAGTAATGATCCCTATTACCTAACCCTAACCCTAACCCTAACCCTAACCCTAACCCTAACTCTAACATCGCGCTCATCCATAACCCTAACCCTAACCCTAACCCTAACCCTAACCCTAGACAATCGTTTAGAGAGAAAAATGTGCAGAATTAAATTTCCAACAAAATGATACCTCACTTATGAGGATTGGTCAAAATATAAAAAAGATATGTGTGTTTTTAAGAATTTCTGACTTAGAAATATTCATCACCGGTTCAAAACAAGTGGTTCATTATAGTAATGATCCCTATTACCTAACCCTAACCCTAACCCTAACCCTAACCCTAACCCTAACATCGCGCTCATCCATAACCCTAACCCTAACCCTAACCCTAACCCTAACCCTAGACAATCGTTTAGAGAGAAAAATGTGCAGAATTAAATTTCCAACAAAATGATACCTCACTTATGAGGATTGGTCAAAATATAAAAAAGATATGTGTGTTTTTAAGAATTTCTGACTTAGATATATTCATCACCGGTTCAAAACAAGTGGTTCATTATAGTAATGATCCCTATTACCTAACCCTAACCCTAACCCTAACCCTAACCCTAACCCTAACATCGCGCTCATCCATAACCCTAACCCTAACCCTAACCCTAACCCTAACCCTAACCCTAGACAATCGTTTAGAGAGAAAAATGTGCAGAATTAAATTTCCAACAAAATGATACCTCACTTATGAGGATTGGTCAAAATATAAAAAAGATATGTGTGTTTTTAAGAATTTCTGACTTAGAAATATTCATCACCGGTTCAAAACAAGTGGTTCATTATAGTAATGATCCCTATTACCTAACCCTAACCCTAACCCTAACCCTAACCCTAACCCTAACATCGCGCTCATCCATAACCCTAACCCTAACCCTAACCCTAACCCTAACCCTAACCCTAGACAATCGTTTAGAGAGAAAAATGTGCAGAATTAAATTTCCAACAAAATGATACCTCACTTATGAGGATTGGTCAAAATATAAAAAAGATATGTGTGTTTTTAAGAATTTCTGACTTAGAAATATTCATCACCGGTTCAAAACAAGTGTTTCATTATAGTAATGGTCCCTATTACCTAACCCTAACCCTAACCCTAACCCTAACCCTAACCCTAACCCTAACATCGCGCTCATCCACAACCCTAACCCTAACCCTAACCCTAACCCTAACCCTAGACAAGCGTTTAGAGAGAAAAATGTGCAGAATTAAATTTCCAACAAAATGATACCTCACTTATGAGGATTGGTCAAAATATAAAAAAGATATGTGTGTTTTTAAGAATTTCTGACTTAGATATATTCATCACCGGTTCAAAACAAGTGGTTCATTATAGTAATGATCCCTATTACCTAACCCTAACCCTAACCCTAACCCTAACCCTAACCCTAACATCGCGCTCATCCATAACCCTAACCCTAACCCTAACCCTAACCCTAACCCTAGACAATCGTTTAGAGAGAAAAATGTGCAGAATTAAATTTCCAACAAAATGATACCTCACTTATGAGGATTGGTCAAAATATAAAAAAGATATGTGTGTTTTTAAGAATTTCTGACTTAGAAATATTCATCACCGGTTCAAAACAAGTGGTTCATTATAGTAATGATCCCTATTACCTAACCCTAACCCTAACCCTAACCCTAACCCTAACATCGCGCTCATCCATAACCCTAACCCTAACCCTAACCCTAACCCTAGACAATCGTTTAGAGAGAAAAATGTGCAGAATTAAATTTCCAACAAAATGATACCTCACTTATGAGGATTGGTCAAAATATAAAAAAGATATGTGTGTTTTTAAGAATTTCTGACTTAGAAATATTCATCACCGGTTCAAAACAAGTGGTTCATTATAGTAATGGTCCCTATTACCTAACCCTAACCCTAACCCTAACCCTAACCCTAACCCTAACATCGCGCTCATCCACAACCCTAACCCTAACCCTAACCCTAACCCTAACCCTAACCCTAGACAATCGTTTAGAGAGAAAAATGTGCAGAATTAAATTTCCAACAAAATGATACCTCACTTATGAGGATTGGTCAAAATATAAAAAAGATATGTGTGTTTTTAAGAATTTCTGACTTAGATATATTCATCACCGGTTCAAAACAAGTGGTTCATTATAGTAATGATCCCTATTACCTAACCCTAACCCTAACCCTAACCCTAACCCTAACCCTAACATCGCGCTCATCCATAACCCTAACCCTAACCCTAACCCTAACCCTAACCCTAGACAATCGTTTAGAGAGAAAAATGTGCAGAATTAAATTTCCAACAAAATGATACCTCACTTATGAGGATTGGTCAAAATATAAAAAAGATATGTGTGTTTTTAAGAATTTCTGACTTAGAAATATTCATCACCGGTTCAAAACAAGTGGTTCATTATAGTAATGGTCCCTATTACCTAACCCTAACCCTAACCCTAACCCTAACCCTAACATCGCGCTCATCCACAACCCTAACCCTAACCCTAACCCTAACCCTAACCCTAACCCTAGACAATCGTTTAGAGAGAAAAATGTGCAGAATTAAATTTCCAACAAAATGATACCTCACTTATGAGGATTGGTCAAAATATAAAAAAGATATGTGTGTTTTTAAGAATTTCTGACTTAGATATATTCATCACCGGTTCAAAACAAGTGGTTCATTATAGTAATGATCCCTATTACCTAACCCTAACCCTAACCCTAACCCTAACCCTAACCCTAACTCTAACATCGCGCTCATCCATAACCCTAACCCTAACCCTAACCCTAACCCTAACCCTAACCCTAGACAATCGTTTAGAGAGAAAAATGTGCAGAATTAAATTTCCAACAAAATGATACCTCACTTATGAGGATTGGTCAAAATATAAAAAAGATATGTGTGTTTTTAAGAATTTCTGACTTAGAAATATTCATCACCGGTTCAAAACAAGTGGTTCATTATAGTAATGATCCCTATTACCTAACCCTAACCCTAACCCTAACCCTAACCCTAACCCTAACCCTAACATCGCGCTCATCCATAACCCTAACCCTAACCCTAACCCTAACCCTAGACAATCGTTTAGAGAGAAAAATGTGCAGAATTAAATTTCCAACAAAATGATACCTCACTTATGAGGATTGGTCAAAATATAAAAAAGATATGTGTGTTTTTAAGAATTTCTGACTTAGATATATTCATCACCGGTTCAAAACAAGTGGTTCATTATAGTAATGATCCCTATTACCTAACCCTAACCCTAACCCTAACCCTAACCCTAACATCGCGCTCATCCATAACCCTAACCCTAACCCTAACCCTAACCCTAACCCTAGACAATCGTTTAGAGAGAAAAATGTGCAGAATTAAATTTCCAACAAAATGATACCTCACTTATGAGGATTGGTCAAAATATAAAAAAGATATGTGTGTTTTTAAGAATTTCTGACTTAGAAATATTCATCACCGGTTCAAAACAAGTGGTTCATTATAGTAATGATCCCTATTACCTAACCCTAACCCTAACCCTAACCCTAACCCTAACCCTAACATCGCGCTCATCCATAACCCTAACCCTAACCCTAACCCTAACCCTAACCCTAACCCTAGACAATCGTTTAGAGAGAAAAATGTGCAGAATTAAATTTCCAACAAAATGATACCTCACTTATGAGGATTGGTCAAAATATAAAAAAGATATGTGTGTTTTTAAGAATTTCTGACTTAGAAATATTCATCACCGGTTCAAAACAAGTGGTTCATTATAGTAATGGTCCCTATTACCTAACCCTAACCCTAACCCTAACCCTAACCCTAACCCTAACATCGCGCTCATCCACAACCCTAACCCTAACCCTAACCCTAACCCTAGACAATCGTTTAGAGAGAAAAATGTGCAGAATTAAATTTCCAACAAAATGATACCTCACTTATGAGGATTGGTCAAAATATAAAAAAGATATGTGTGTTTTTAAGAATTTCTGACTTAGATATATTCATCACCGGTTCAAAACAAGTGGTTCATTATAGTAATGATCCCTATTACCTAACCCTAACCCTAACCCTAACCCTAACCCTAACCCTAACATCGCGCTCATCCATAACCCTAACCCTAACCCTAACCCTAACCCAAACCCTAACCCTAGACAATCGTTTAGAGAGAAAAATGTGCAGAATTAAATTTCCAACAAAATGATACCTCACTTATGAGGATTAGACAAAATATAAAAAAGATATGTGTGTTTTTAAGAATTTCTGACTTAGAAATATTCATCACCGGTTCAAAACAAGTGGTTCATTATAGTAATGATCCCTATTACCTAACCCTAACCCTAACCCTAACCCTAACCCTAACATCGCGCTCATCCATAACCCTAACCCTAACCCTAACCCTAACCCTAACCCTAGACAATCGTTTAGAGAGAAAAATGTGCAGAATTAAATTTCCAACAAAATGATACCTCACTTATGAGGATTGGTCAAAATATAAAAAAGATATGTGTGTTTTTAAGAATTTCTGACTTAGAAATATTCATCACCGGTTCAAAACAAGTGGTTCATTATAGTAATGGTCCCTATTACCTAACCCTAACCCTAACCCTAACCCTAACCCTAACCCTAACATCGCGCTCATCCACAACCCTAACCCTAACCCTAACCCTAACCCTAACCCTAGACAATCGTTTAGAGAGAAAAATGTGCAGAATTAAATTTCCAACAAAATGATACCTCACTTATGAGGATTGGTCAAAATATAAAAAAGATATGTGTGTTTTTAAGAATTTCTGACTTAGATATATTCATCACCGGTTCAAAACAAGTGGTTCATTATAGTAATGATCCCTATTACCTAACCCTAACCCTAACCCTAACCCTAACCCTAACCCTAACATCGCGCTCATCCATAACCCTAACCCTAACCCTAACCCTAACCCTAACCCTAGACAATCGTTTAGAGAGAAAAATGTGCAGAATTAAATTTCCAACAAAATGATACCTCACTTATGAGGATTGGTCAAAATATAAAAAAGATATGTGTGTTTTTAAGAATTTCTGACTTAGAAATATTCATCACCGGTTCAAAACAAGTGGTTCATTATAGTAATGGTCCCTATTACCTAACCCTAACCCTAACCCTAACCCTAACCCTAACCCTAACCCTAACATCGCGCTCATCCACAACCCTAACCCTAACCCTAACCCTAACCCTAACCCTAACCCTAGACAATCGTTTAGAGAGAAAAATGTGCAGAATTAAATTTCCAACAAAATGATACCTCACTTATGAGGATTGGTCAAAATATAAAAAAGATATGTGTGTTTTTAAGAATTTCTGACTTAGATATATTCATCACCGGTTCAAAACAAGTGGTTCATTATAGTAATGATCCCTATTACATAACCCTAACCCTAACCCTAACCCTAACCCTAACCCTAACATCGCGCTCATCCATAACCCTAACCCTAACCCTAACCCTAACCCTAACCCTAGACAATCGTTTAGAGAGAAAAATGTGCAGAATTAAATTTCCAACAAAATGATACCTCACTTATGAGGATTGGTCAAAATATAAAAAAGATATGTGTGTTTTTAAGAATTTCTGACTTAGAAATATTCATCACCGGTTCAAAACAAGTGGTTCATTATAGTAATGATCCCTATTACCTAACCCTAACCCTAACCCTAACCCTAACCCTAACATCGCGCTCATCCATAACCCTAACCCTAACCCTAACCCTAACCCTAACCCTAGACAATCGTTTAGAGAGAAAAATGTGCAGAATTAAATTTCCAACAAAATGATACCTCACTTATGAGGATTGGTCAAAATATAAAAAAGATATGTGTGTTTTTAAGAATTTCTGACTTAGAAATATTCATCACCGGTTCAAAACAAGTGGTTCATTATAGTAATGGTCCCTATTACCTAACCCTAACCCTAACCCTAACCCTAACCCTAACCCTAACATCGCGCTCATCCACAACCCTAACCCTAACCCTAACCCTAACCCTAACCCTAACCCTAGACAATCGTTTAGAGAGAAAAATGTGCAGAATTAAATTTCCAACAAAATGATACCTCACTTATGAGGATTGGTCAAAATATAAAAAAGATATGTGTGTTTTTAAGAATTTCTGACTTAGATATATTCATCACCGGTTCAAAACAAGTGGTTCATTATAGTAATGATCCCTATTACCTAACCCTAACCCTAACCCTAACCCTAACCCTAACCCTAACATCGCGCTCATCCATAACCCTAACCCTAACCCTAACCCTAACCCTAGACAATCGTTTAGAGAGAAAAATGTGCAGAATTAAATTTCCAACAAAATGATACCTCACTTATGAGGATTGGTCAAAATATAAAAAAGATATGTGTGTTTTTAAGAATTTCTGACTTAGAAATATTCATCACCGGTTCAAAACAAGTGGTTCATTATAGTAATGATCCCTATTACCTAACCCTAACCCTAACCCTAACCCTAACCCTAACATCGCGCTCATCCATAACCCTAACCCTAACCCTAACCCTAACCCTAACCCTAGACAATCGTTTAGAGAGAAAAATGTGCAGAATTAAATTTCCAACAAAATGATACCTCACTTATGAGGATTGGTCAAAATATAAAAAAGATATGTGTGTTTTTAAGAATTTCTGACTTAGAAATATTCATCACCGGTTCAAAACAAGTGGTTCATTATAGTAATGGTCCCTATTACCTAACCCTAACCCTAACCCTAACCCTAACCCTAACATCGCGCTCATCCACAACCCTAACCCTAACCCTAACCCTAACACTAGACAATCGTTTAGAGAGAAAAATGTGCAGAATTAAATTTCCAACAAAATGATACCTCACTTATGAGGATTGGTCAAAATATAAAAAAGATATGTGTGTTTTTAAGAATTTCTGACTTAGATATATTCATCACCGGTTCAAAACAAGTGGTTCATTATAGTAATGATCCCTATTACCTAACCCTAACCCTAACCCTAACCCTAACCCTAACATCGCGCTCATCCATAACCCTAACCCTAACCCTAACCCTAACCCTAACCCTAACCCTAGACAATCGTTTAGAGAGAAAAATGTGCAGAATTAAATTTCCAACAAAATGATACCTCACTTATGAGGATTGGTCAAAATATAAAAAAGATATGTGTGTTTTTAAGAATTTCTGACTTAGAAATATTCATCACCGGTTCAAAACAAGTGGTTCATTATAGTAATGGTCCCTATTACCTAACCCTAACCCTAACCCTAACCCTAACCCTAACCCTAACCCTAACATCGCGCTCATCCACAACACTAACCCTAACCCTAACCCTAACCCTAACCCTAACCCTAGACAATCGTTTAGAGAGAAAAATGTGCAGAATTAAATTTCCAACAAAATGATACCTCACTTATGAGGATTGGTCAAAATATAAAAAAGATATGTGTGTTTTTAAGAATTTCTGACTTAGATATATTCATCACCGGTTCAAAACAAGTGGTTCATTATAGTAATGATCCCTATTACCTAACCCTAACCCTAACCCTAACCCTAACCCTAACCCTAACATCGCGCTCATCCATAACCCTAACCCTAACCCTAACCCTAACCCTAACCCTAGACAATCGTTTAGAGAGAAAAATGTGCAGAATTAAATTTCCAACAAAATGATACCTCACTTATGAGGATTGGTCAAAATATAAAAAAGATATGTGTGTTTTTAAGAATTTCTGACTTAGAAATATTCATCACCGGTTCAAAACAAGTGGTTCATTATAGTAATGGTCCCTATTACCTAACCCTAACCCTAACCCTAACCCTAACCCTAACCCTAACATCGCGCTCATCCACAACCCTAACCCTAACCCTAACCCTAACCCTAACCCTAGACAATCGTTTAGAGAGAAAAATGTGCAGAATTAAATTTCCAACAAAATGATACCTCACTTATGAGGATTGGTCAAAATATAAAAAAGATATGTGTGTTTTTAAGAATTTCTGACTTAGATATATTCATCACCGGTTCAAAACAAGTGGTTCATTATAGTAATGATCCCTATTACCTAACCCTAACCCTAACCCTAACCCTAACCCTAACCCTAACCCTAACATCGCGCTCATCCATAACCCTAACCCTAACCCTAACCCTAACCCTAACCCTAGACAATCGTTTAGAGAGAAAAATGTGCAGAATTAAATTTCCAACAAAATGATACCTCACTTATGAGGATTGGTCAAAATATAAAAAAGATATGTGTGTTTTTAAGAATTTCTGACTTAGAAATATTCATCACCGGTTCAAAACAAGGGGTTCATTATAGTAATGATCCCTATTACCTAACCCTAACCCTAACCCTAACCCTAACCCTAACATCGCGCTCATCCATAACCCTAACCCTAACCCTAACCCTAACCCTAACCCTAGACAATCGTTTAGAGAGAAAAATGTGCAGAATTAAATTTCCAACAAAATGATACCTCACTTATGAGGATTGGTCAAAATATAAAAAAGATATGTGTGTTTTTAAGAATTTCTGACTTAGAAATATTCATCACCGGTTCAAAACAAGTGGTTCATTATAGTAATGGTCCCCATTACCTAACCCTAACCCTAACCCTAACCCTAACCCTAACCCTAACATCGCGCTCATCCACAACCCTAACCCTAACCCTAACCCTAACCCTAACCCTAACCCTAGACAATCGTTTAGAGAGAAAAATGTGCAGAATTAAATTTCCAACAAAATGATACCTCACTTATGAGGATTGGTCAAAATATAAAAAAGATATGTGTGTTTTTAAGAATTTCTGACTTAGATATATTCATCACCGGTTCAAAACAAGTGGTTCATTATAGTAATGATCCCTATTACCTAACCCTAACCCTAACCCTAACCCTAACCCTAACCCTAACATCGCGCTCATCCATAACCCTAACCCTAACCCTAACCCTAACCCTAACCCTAGACAATCGTTTAGAGAGAAAAATGTGCAGAATTAAATTTCCAACAAAATGATACCTCACTTATGAGGATTGGTCAAAATATAAAAAAGATATGTGTGTTTTTAAGAATTTCTGACTTAGAAATATTCATCACCGGTTCAAAACAAGTGGTTCATTATAGTAATGGTCCCTATTACCTAACCCTAACCCTAACCCTAACCCTAACCCTAACCCTAACATCGCGCTCATCCACAACCCTAACCCTAACCCTAACCCTAACCCTAACCCTAACCCTAGACAATCGTTTAGAGAGAAAAATGTGCAGAATTAAATTTCCAACAAAATGATACCTCACTTATGAGGATTGGTCAAAATATAAAAAAGATATGTGTGTTTTTAAGAATTTCTGACTTAGATATATTCATCACCGGTTCAAAACAAGTGGTTCATTATAGTAATGATCCCTATTACCTAACCCTAACCCTAACCCTAACCCTAACCCTAACCCTAACATCGCGCTCATCCATAACCCTAACCCTAACCCTAACCCTAACCCTAACCCTAGACAATCGTTTAGAGAGAAAAATGTGCAGAATTAAATTTCCAACAAAATGATACCTCACTTATGAGGATTGGTCAAAATATAAAAAAGATATGTGTGTTTTTAAGAATTTCTGACTTAGAAATATTCATCACCGGTTCAAAACAAGTGGTTCATTATAGTAATGATCCCTATTACCTAACCCTAACCCTAACCCTAACCCTAACCCTAACCCTAACATCGCGCTCATCCATAACCCTAACCCTAACCCTAACCCTAACCCTAACCCTAGACAATCGTTTAGAGAGAAAAATGTGCAGAATTAAATTTCCAACAAAATGATACCTCACTTATGAGGATTGGTCAAAATATAAAAAAGATATGTGTGTTTTTAAGAATTTCTGACTTAGAAATATTCATCACCGGTTCAAAACAAGTGGTTCATTATAGTAATGGTCCCTATTACCTAACCCTAACCCTAACCCTAACCCTAACCCTAACATCGCGCTCATCCACAACCCTAACCCTAACCCTAACCCTAACCCTAACACTAGACAATCGTTTAGAGAGAAAAATGTGCAGAATTAAATTTCCAACAAAATGATACCTCACTTATGAGGATTGGTCAAAATATAAAAAAGATATGTGTGTTTTTAAGAATTTCTGACTTAGATATATTCATCACCGGTTCAAAACAAGTGGTTCATTATAGTAATGATCCCTATTACCTAACCCTAACCCTAACCCTAACCCTAACCCTAACCCTAACATCGCGCTCATCCATAACCCTAACCCTAACCCTAACCCTAACCCTAACCCTAACCCTAGACAATCGTTTAGAGAGAAAAATGTGCAGAATTAAATTTCCAACAAAATGATACCTCACTTATGAGGATTGGTCAAAATATAAAAAAGATATGTGTGTTTTTAAGAATTTCTGACTTAGAAATATTCATCACCGGTTCAAAACAAGTGGTTCATTATAGTAATGGTCCCTATTACCTAACCCTAACCCTAACCCTAACCCTAACCCTAACATCGCGCTCATCCACAACCCTAACCCTAACCCTAACCCTAACCCTAACCCTAACCCTAGACAATCGTTTAGAGAGAAAAATGTGCAGAATTAAATTTCCAACAAAATGATACCTCACTTATGAGGATTGGTCAAAATATAAAAAAGATATGTGTGTTTTTAAGAATTTCTGACTTAGATATATTCATCACCGGTTCAAAACAAGTGGTTCATTATAGTAATGATCCCTATTACCTAACCCTAACCCTAACCCTAACCCTAACCCTAACCCTAACATCGCGCTCATCCATAACCCTAACCCTAACCCTAACCCTAACCCTAACCCTAACCTTAACCCTAGACAATCGTTTAGAGAGAAAAATGTGCAGAATTAAATTTCCAACAAAATGATACCTCACTTATGAGGATTGGTCAAAATATAAAAAAGATATGTGTGTTTTTAAGAATTTCTGACTTAGAAATATTCATCACCGGTTCAAAACAAGTGGTTCATTATAGTAATGGTCCCTATTACCTAACCCTAACCCTAACCCTAACCCTAACCCTAACCCTAACATCGTGCTCATCCACAACCCTAACCCTAACCCTAACCCTAACCCTAACCCTAACCCTAGACAATCGTTTAGAGAGAAAAATGTGCAGAATTAAATTTCCAACAAAATGATACCTCACTTATGAGGATTGGTCAAAATATAAAAAAGATATGTGTGTTTTTAAGAATTTCTGACTTAGATATATTCATCACCGGTTCAAAACAAGTGGTTCATTATAGTAATGATCCCTATTACCTAACCCTAACCCTAACCCTAACCCTAACCCTAACCCTAACATCGCGCTCATCCATAACCCTAACCCTAACCCTAACCCTAACCCTAACCCTAACCCTAGACAATCGTTTAGAGAGAAAAATGTGCAGAATTAAATTTCCAACAAAATGATACCTCACTTATGAGGATTGGTCAAAATATAAAAAAGATATGTGTGTTTTTAAGAATTTCTGACTTAGAAATATTCATCACCGGTTCAAAACAAGTGGTTCATTATAGTAATGATCCCTATTACCTAACCCTAACCCTAACCCTAACCCTAACCCTAACCCTAACATCGCGCTCATCCATAACCCTAACCCTAACCCTAACCCTAACCCTAACCCTAGACAATCGTTTAGAGAGAAAAATGTGCAGAATTAAATTTCCAACAAAATGATACCTCACTTATGAGGATTGGTCAAAATATAAAAAAGATATGTGTGTTTTTAAGAATTTCTGACTTTGAAATATTCATCACCGGTTCAAAACAAGTGGTTCATTATAGTAATGGTCCCTATTACCTAACCCTAACCCTAACCCTAACCCTAACCCTAACATCGCGCTCATCCACAACCCTAACCCTAACCCTAACCCTAACCCTAACCCTAACCCTAGACAATCGTTTAGAGAGAAAAATGTGCAGAATTAAATTTCCAACAAAATGATACCTCACTTATGAGGATTGGTCAAAATATAAAAAAGATATGTGTGTTTTTAAGAATTTCTGACTTAGATATATTCATCACCGGTTCAAAACAAGTGGTTCATTATAGTAATGATCCCTATTACCTAACCCTAACCCTAACCCTAACCCTAACCCTAACATCGCGCTCATCCATAACCCTAACCCTAACCCTAACCCTAACCCTAACCCTAACCCTAGACAATCGTTTAGAGAGAAAAATGTGCAGAATTAAATTTCCAACAAAATGATACCTCACTTATGAGGATTGGTCAAAATATAAAAAAGATATGTGTGTTTTTAAGAATTTCTGACTTAGAAATATTCATCACCGGTTCAAAACAAGTGGTTCATTATAGTAATGATCCCTATTACCTAACCCTAACCCTAACCCTAACCCTAACCCTAACCCTAACATCGCGCTCATCCATAACCCTAACCCTAACCCTAACCCTAACCCTAACCCTAACCCTAGACAATCGTTTAGAGAGAAAAATGTGCAGAATTAAATTTCCAACAAAATGATACCTCACTTATGAGGATTGGTCAAAATATAAAAAAGATATGTGTGTTTTTAAGAATTTCTGACTTAGATATATTCATCACCGGTTCAAAACAAGTGGTTCATTATAGTAATGATCCCTATTACCTAACCCTAACCCTAACCCTAACCCTAACCCTAACATCGCGCTCATCCATAACCCTAACCCTAACCCTAACCCTAACCCTAACCCTAACCCTAACCCTAGACAATCGTTTAGAGAGAAAAATGTGCAGAATTAAATTTCCAACAAAATGATACCTCACTTATGAGGATTGGTCAAAATATAAAAAAGATATGTGTGTTTTTAAGAATTTCTGACTTAGAAATATTCATCACCGGTTCAAAACAAGTGGTTCATTATAGTAATGATCCCTATTACCTAACCCTAACCCTAACCCTAACCCTAACCCTAACCCTAACATCGCGCTCATCCATAACCCTAACCCTAACCCTAACCCTAACCCTAACCCTAGACAATCGTTTAGAGAGAAAAATGTGCAGAATTAAATTTCCAACAAAATGATACCTCACTTATGAGGATTGGTCAAAATATAAAAAAGATATGTGTGTTTTTAAGAATTTCTGACTTAGAAATATTCATCACCGGTTCAAAACAAGTGGTTCATTATAGTAATGGTCCCTATTACCTAACCCTAACCCTAACCCTAACCCTAACCCTAACCCTAACATCGCGCTCATCCACAACCCTAACCCTAACCCTAACCCTAACCCTAACTCTAACCCTAGACAATCGTTTAGAGAGAAAAATGTGCAGAATTAAATTTCCAACAAAATGATACCTCACTTATGAGGATTGGTCAAAATATAAAAAAGATATGTGTGTTTTTAAGAATTTCTGACTTAGATATATTCATCACCGGTTCAAAACAAGTGGTTCATTATAGTAATGATCCCTATTACCTAACCCTAACCCTAACCCTAACCCTAACCCTAACCCTAACATCGCGCTCATCCATAACCCTAACCCTAACCCTAACCCTAACCCTAACCCTAACCCTAGACAATCGTTTAGAGAGAAAAATGTGCAGAATTAAATTTCCAACAAAATGATACCTCACTTATGAGGATTGGTCAAAATATAAAAAAGATATGTGTGTTTTTAAGAATTTCTGACTTAGAAATATTCATCACCGGTTCAAAACAAGTGGTTCATTATAGTAATGATCCCTATTACCTAACCCTAACCCTAACCCTAACCCTAACCCTAACCCTAACATCGCGCTCATCCATAACCCTAACCCTAACCCTAACCCTAACCCTAACCCTAACCCTAGACAATCGTTTAGAGAGAAAAATGTGCAGAATTAAATTTCCAACAAAATGATACCTCACTTATGAGGATTGGTCAAAATATAAAAAAGATATGTGTGTTTTTAAGAATTTCTGACTTAGAAATATTCATCACCGGTTCAAAACAAGTGGTTCATTATAGTAATGGTCCCTATTACCTAACCCTAACCCTAACCCTAACCCTAACCCTAACCCTAACATCGCGCTCATCCACAACCCTAACCCTAACCCTAACCCTAACCCTAACCCTAACCCTAGACAATCGTTTAGAGAGAAAAATGTGCAGAATTAAATTTCCAACAAAATGATACCTCACTTATGAGGATTGGTCAAAATATAAAAAAGATATGTGTGTTTTTAAGAATTTCTGACTTAGA
This sequence comes from Maea johnstoni, assembly GCA_963942565.1. Classification (NCBI taxonomy): domain Eukaryota; kingdom Metazoa; phylum Annelida; class Polychaeta; order Spionida; family Magelonidae; genus Maea; species Maea johnstoni. The sequence goes on along the minus strand of OZ012688.1, from coordinate 541,407 downwards.
TATATTCATCACCGGTTCAAAACAAGTGGTTCATTATAGTAATGATCCCTATTACCTAACCCTAACCCTAACCCTAACCCTAACCCTAACATCGCGCTCATCCATAACCCTAACCCTAACCCTAACCCTAACCCTAACCCTAGACAATCGTTTAGAGAGAAAAATGTGCAGAATTAAATTTCCAACAAAATGATACCTCACTTATGAGGATTGGTCAAAATATAAAAAAGATATGTGTGTTTTTAAGAATTTCTGACTTAGAAATATTCATCACCGGTTCAAAACAAGTGGTTCATTATAGTAATGATCCCTATTACCTAACCCTAACCCTAACCCTAACCCTAACCCTAACCCTAACATCGCGCTCATCCATAACCCTAACCCTAACCCTAACCCTAACCCTAACCCTAGACAATCGTTTAGAGAGAAAAATGTGCAGAATTAAATTTCCAACAAAATGATACCTCACTTATGAGGATTGGTCAAAATATAAAAAAGATATGTGTGTTTTTAAGAATTTCTGACTTAGAAATATTCATCACCGGTTCAAAACAAGTGGTTCATTATAGTAATTGTCCCTATTACCTAACCCTAACCCTAACCCTAACCCTAACCCTAACCCTAACATCGCGCTCATCCACAACCCTAACCCTAACCCTAACCCTAACCCTAACCCTAACCCTAGACAATCGTTTAGAGAGAAAAATGTGCAGAATTAAATTTCCAACAAAATGATACCTCACTTATGAGGATTGGTCAAAATATAAAAAAGATATGTGTGTTTTTAAGAATTTCTGACTTAGATATATTCATCACCGGTTCAAAACAAGTGGTTCATTATAGTAATGATCCCTATTACCTAACCCTAACCCTAACCCTAACCCTAACCCTAACATCGCGCTCATCCATAACCCTAACCCTAACCCTAACCCTAACCCTAACCCTAACCCTAGACAATCGTTTAGAGAGAAAAATGTGCAGAATTAAATTTCCAACAAAATGATACCTCACTTATGAGGATTGGTCAAAATATAAAAAAGATATGTGTGTTTTTAAGAATTTCTGACTTAGAAATATTCATCACCGGTTCAAAACAAGTGGTTCATTATAGTAATGATCCCTATTACCTAGCCCTAACCCTAACCCTAACCCTAACCCTAACCCTAACATCGCGCTCATCCATAACCCTAACCCTAACCCTAACCCTAACCCTAACCCTAACCCTAACCCTAGACAATCGTTTAGAGAGAAAAATGTGCAGAATTAAATTTCCAACAAAATGATACCTCACTTATGAGGATTGGTCAAAATATAAAAAAGATATGTGTGTTTTTAAGAATTTCTGACTTAGAAATATTCATCACCGGTTCAAAACAAGTGGTTCATTATAGTAATGGTCCCTATTACCTAACCCTAACCCTAACCCTAACCCTAACCCTAACATCGCGCTCATCCACAACCCTAACCCTAACCCTAACCCTAACCCTAACCCTAACCCTAGACAATCGTTTAGAGAGAAAAATGTGCAGAATTAAATTTCCAACAAAATGATACCTCACTTATGAGGATTGGTCAAAATATAGAAAAGATATGTGTGTTTTTAAGAATTTCTGACTTAGATATATTCATCACCGGTTCAAAACAAGTGGTTCATTATAGTAATGATCCCTATTACCTAACCCTAACCCTAACCCTAACCCTAACCCTAACATCGCGCTCATCCATAACCCTAACCCTAACCCTAACCCTAACCCTAACCCTAGACAATCGTTTAGAGAGAAAAATGTGCAGAATTAAATTTCCAACAAAATGATACCTCACTTATGAGGATTGGTCAAAATATAAAAAAGATATGTGTGTTTTTAAGAATTTCTGACTTAGAAATATTCATCACCGGTTCAAAACAAGTGGTTCATTATAGTAATGATCCCTATTACCTAACCCTAACCCTAACCCTAACCCTAACCCTAACCCTAACATCGCGCTCATCCATAACCCTAACCCTAACCCTAACCCTAACCCTAACCCTAACCCTAGACAATCGTTTAGAGAGAAAAATGTGCAGAATTAAATTTCCAACAAAATGATACCTCACTTATGAGGATTGGTCAAAATATAAAAAAGATATGTGTGTTTTTAAGAATTTCTGACTTAGAAATATTCATCACCGGTTCAAAACAAGTGGTTCATTATAGTAATGGTCCCTATTACCTAACCCTAACCCTAACCCTAACCCTAACCCTAACATCGCGCTCATCCACAACCCTAACCCTAACCCTAACCCTAACCCTAACCCTAACCCTAGACAATCGTTTAGAGAGAAAAATGTGCAGAATTAAATTTCCAACAAAATGATACCTCACTTATGAGGATTGGTCAAAATATAAAAAAGATATGTGTGTTTTTAAGAATTTCTGACTTAGATATATTCATCACCGGTTCAAAACAAGTGGTTCATTATAGTAATGATCCCTATTACCTAACCCTAACCCTAACCCTAACCCTAACCCTAACCCTAACATCGCGCTCATCCATAACCCTAACCCTAACCCTAACCCTAACCCTAACCCTAGACAATCGTTTAGAGAGAAAAATGTGCAGAATTAAATTTCCAACAAAATGATACCTCACTTATGAGGATTGGTCAAAATATAAAAAAGATATGTGTGTTTTTAAGAATTTCTGACTTAGAAATATTCATCACCGGTTCAAAACAAGTGGTTCATTATAGTAATGATCCCTATTACCTAACCCTAACCCTAACCCTAACCCTAACCCTAACCCTAACATCGCGCTCATCCATAACCCTAACCCTAACCCTAACCCTAACCCTAACCCTAGACAATCGTTTAGAGAGAAAAATGTGCAGAATTAAATTTCCAACAAAATGATACCTCACTTATGAGGATTGGTCAAAATATAAAAAAGATATGTGTGTTTTTAAGAATTTCTGACTTAGAAATATTCATCACCGGTTCAAAACAAGTGGTTCATTATAGTAATGGTCCCTATTACCTAACCCTAACCCTAACCCTAACCCTAACCCTAACATCGCGCTCATCCACAACCCTAACCCTAACCCTAACCCTAACCCTAACCCTAACATCGCGCTCATCCATAACCCTAACCCTAACCCTAACCCTAACCCTAACCCTAGACAATCGTTTAGAGAGAAAAATGTGCAGAATTAAATTTCCAACAAAATGATACCTCACTTATGAGGATTGGTCAAAATATAAAAAAGATATGTGTGTTTTTAAGAATTTCTGACTTAGAAATATTCATCACCGGTTCAAAACAAGTGGTTCATTATAGTAATGATCCCTATTACCTAACCCTAACCCTAACCCTAACCCTAACCCTAACCCTAACATCGCGCTCATCCATAACCCTAACCCTAACCCTAACCCTAACCCTAACCCTAGACAATCGTTTAGAGAGAAAAATGTGCAGAATTAAATTTCCAACAAAATGATACCTCACTTATGAGGATTGGTCAAAATATAAAAAAGATATGTGTGTTTTTAAGAATTTCTGACTTAGAAATATTCATCACCGGTTCAAAACAAGTGGTTCATTATAGTAATGGTCCCTATTACCTAACCCTAACCCTAACCCTAACCCTAACCCTAACCCTAACATCGCGCTCATCCACAACCCTAACCCTAACCCTAACCCTAACCCTAACCCTAACCCTAGACAATCGTTTAGAGAGAAAAATGTGCAGAATTAAATTTCCAACAAAATGATACCTCACTTATGAGGATTGGTCAAAATATAAAAAAGATATGTGTGTTTTTAAGAATTTCTGACTTAGATATATTCATCACCGGTTCAAAACAAGTGGTTCATTATAGTAATGATCCCTATTACCTAACCCTAACCCTAACCCTAACCCTAACCCTAACCCTAACATCGCGCTCATCCATAACCCTAACCCTAACCCTAACCCTAACCCTAACCCTAGACAATCGTTTAGAGAGAAAAATGTGCAGAATTAAATTTCCAACAAAATGATACCTCACTTATGAGGATTGGTCAAAATATAAAAAAGATATGTGTGTTTTTAAGAATTTCTGACTTAGAAATATTCATCACCGGTTCAAAACAAGTGGTTCATTATAGTAATGATCCCTATTACCTAACCCTAACCCTAACCCTAACCCTAACCCTAACCCTAACATCGCGCTCATCCATAACCCTAACCCTAACCCTAACCCTAACCCTAACCCTAACCCTAGACAATCGTTTAGAGAGAAAAATGTGCAGAATTAAATTTCCAACAAAATGATACCTCACTTATGAGGATTGGTCAAAATATAAAAAAGATATGTGTGTTTTTAAGAATTTCTGACTTAGAAATATTCATCACCGGTTCAAAACAAGTGGTTCATTATAGTAATGGTCCCTATTACCTAACCCTAACCCTAACCCTAACCCTAACCCTAACCCTAACATCGCGCTCATCCACAACCCTAACCCTAACCCTAACCCTAACCCTAACCCTAACCCTAGACAATCGTTTAGAGAGAAAAATGTGCAGAATTAAATTTCCAACAAAATGATACCTCACTTATGAGGATTGGTCAAAATATAAAAAAGATATGTGTGTTTTTAAGAATTTCTGACTTAGATATATTCATCACCGGTTCAAAACAAGTGGTTCATTATAGTAATGATCCCTATTACCTAACCCTAACCCTAACCCTAACCCTAACCCTAACCCTAACATCGCGCTCATCCATAACCCTAACCCTAACCCTAACCCTAACCCTAACCCTAGACAATCGTTTAGAGAGAAAAATGTGCAGAATTAAATTTCCAACAAAATGATACCTCACTTATGAGGATTGGTCAAAATATAAAAAAGATATGTGTGTTTTTAAGAATTTCTGACTTAGAAATATTCATCACCGGTTCAAAACAAGTGGTTCATTATAGTAATGATCCCTATTACCTAACCCTAACCCTAACCCTAACCCTAACCCTAACCCTAACATCGCGCTCATCCATAACCCTAACCCTAACCCTAACCCTAACCCTAACCCTAACCCTAGACAATCGTTTAGAGAGAAAAATGTGCAGAATTAAATTTCCAACAAAATGATACCTCACTTATGAGGATTGGTCAAAATATAAAAAAGATATGTGTGTTTTTAAGAATTTCTGACTTAGAAATATTCATCACCGGTTCAAAACAAGTGGTTCATTATAGTAATGGTCCCTATTACCTTACCCTAACCCTAACCCTAACCCTAACCCTAACCCTAACATCGCGCTCATCCACAACCCTAACCCTAACCCTAACCCTAACCCTAACCCTAACCCTAGACAATCGTTTAGAGAGAAAAATGTGCAGAATTAAATTTCCAACAAAATGATACCTCACTTATGAGGATTGGTCAAAATATAAAAAAGATATGTGTGTTTTTAAGAATTTCTGACTTAGATATATTCATCACCGGTTCAAAACAAGTGGTTCATTATAGTAATGATCCCTATTACCTAACCCTAACCCTAACCCTAACCCTAACCCTAACATCGCGCTCATCCATAACCCTAACCCTAACCCTAACCCTAACCCTAACCCTAACCCTAGACAATCGTTTAGAGAGAAAAATGTGCAGAATTAAATTTCCAACAAAATGATACCTCACTTATGAGGATTGGTCAAAATATAAAAAAGATATGTGTGTTTTTAAGAATTTCTGACTTAGAAATATTCATCACCGGTTCAAAACAAGTGGTTCATTATAGTAATGATCCCTATTACCTAACCCTAACCCTAACCCTAACCCTAACCCTAACCCTAACATCGCGCTCATCCCTAACCCTAACCCTAACCCTAACCCTAACCCTAACCCTAGACAATCGTTTAGAGAGAAAAATGTGCAGAATTAAATTTCCAACAAAATGATACCTCACTTATGAGGATTGGTCAAAATATAAAAAAGATATGTGTGTTTTTAAGAATTTCTGACTTAGATATATTCATCACCGGTTCAAAACAAGTGGTTCATTATAGTAATGATCCCTATTACCTAACCCTAACCCTAACCCTAACCCTAACCCTAACATCGCGCTCATCCATAACCCTAACCCTAACCCTAACCCTAACCCTAACCCTAACCCTAGACAATCGTTTAGAGAGAAAAATGTGCAGAATTAAATTTCCAACAAAATGATACCTCACTTATGAGGATTGGTCAAAATATAAAAAAGATATGTGTGTTTTTAAGAATTTCTGACTTAGAAATATTCATCACCGGTTCAAAACAAGTGGTTCATTATAGTAATGATCCCTATTACCTAACCCTAACCCTAACCCTAACCCTAACCCTAACCCTAACATCGCGCTCATCCATAACCCTAACCCTAACCCTAACCCTAACCCTAACCCTAGACAATCGTTTAGAGAGAAAAATGTGCAGAATTAAATTTCCAACAAAATGATACCTCACTTATGAGGATTGGTCAAAATATAAAAAAGATATGTGTGTTTTTAAGAATTTCTGACTTAGAAATATTCATCACCGGTTCAAAACAAGTGGTTCATTATAGTAATGGTCCCTATTACCTAACCCTAACCCTAACCCTAACATCGCGCTCATCCACAACCCTAACCCTAACCCTAACCCTAACCCTAACCCTAACCCTAGACAATCGTTTAGAGAGAAAAATGTGCAGAATTAAATTTCCAACAAAATGATACCTCACTTATGAGGATTGGTCAAAATATAAAAAAGATATGTGTGTTTTTAAGAATTTCTGACTTAGATATATTCATCACCGGTTCAAAACAAGTGGTTCATTATAGTAATGATCCCTATTACCTAACCCTAACCCTAACCCTAACCCTAACCCTAACCCTAACATCGCGCTCATCCATAACCCTAACCCTAACCCTAACCCTAACCCTAGACAATCGTTTAGAGAGAAAAATGTGCAGAATTAAATTTCCAACAAAATGATACCTCACTTATGAGGATTGGTCAAAATATAAAAAAGATATGTGTGTTTTTAAGAATTTCTGACTTAGAAATATTCATCACCGGTTCAAAACAAGTGGTTCATTATAGTAATGATCCCTATTACCTAACCCTAACCCTAACCCTAACCCTAACCCTAACATCGCGCTCATCCATAACCCTAACCCTAACCCTAACCCTAACCCTAACCCTAACCCTAGACAATCGTTTAGAGAGAAAAATGTGCAGAATTAAATTTCCAACAAAATGATACCTCACTTATGAGGATTGGTCAAAATATAAAAAAGATATGTGTGTTTTTAAGAATTTCTGACTTAGAAATATTCATCACCGGTTCAAAACAAGTGGTTCATTATAGTAATGGTCCCTATTACCTAACCCTAACCCTAACCCTAACCCTAACCCTAACCCTAACATCGCGCTCATCCACAACCCTAACCCTAACCCTAACCCTAACCCTAACCCTAGACAATCGTTTAGAGAGAAAAATGTGCAGAATTAAATTTCCAACAAAATGATACCTCACTTATGAGGATTGGTCAAAATATAAAAAAGATATGTGTGTTTTTAAGAATTTCTGACTTAGATATATTCATCACCGGTTCAAAACAAGTGGTTCATTATAGTAATGATCCCTATTACCTAACCCTAACCCTAACCCTAACCCTAACCCTAACCCTAACCCTAACATCGCGCTCATCCATAACCCTAACCCTAACGCTAACCCTAACCCTAACCCTAACCCTAGACAATCGTTTAGAGAGAAAAATGTGCAGAATTAAATTTCCAACAAAATGATACCTCACTTATGAGGATTGGTCAAAATATAAAAAAGATATGTGTGTTTTTAAGAATTTCTGACTTAGAAATATTCATCACCGGTTCAAAACAAGTGGTTCATTATAGTAATGATCCCTATTACCTAACCCTAACCCTAACCCTAACCCTAACCCTAACCCTAACATCGCGCTCATCCATAACCCTAACCCTAACCCTAACCCTAACCCTAACCCTAGACAATCGTTTAGAGAGAAAAATGTGCAGAATAAAATTTCCAACAAAATGATACCTCACTTATGAGGATTGGTCAAAATATAAAAAAGATATGTGTGTTTTTAAGAATTTCTGACTTAGAAATATTCATCACCGGTTCAAAACAAGTGGTTCATTATAGTAATGGTCCCTATTACCTAACCCTAACCCTAACCCTAACCCTAACCCTAACCCTAACATCGCGCTCATCCACAACCCTAACCCTAACCCTAACCCTAACCCTAACCCTAACCCTAGACAATCGTTTAGAGAGAAAAATGTGCAGAATTAAATTTCCAACAAAATGATACCTCACTTATGAGGATTGGTCAAAATATAAAAAAGATATGTGTGTTTTTAAGAATTTCTGACTTAGATATATTCATCACCGGTTCAAAACAAGTGGTTCATTATAGTAATGATCCCTATTACCTAACCCTAACCCTAACCCTAACCCTAACCCTAACCCTAACATCGCGCTCATCCATAACCCTAACCCTAACCCTAACCCTAACCCTAACCCTAACCCTAGACAATCGTTTAGAGAGAAAAATGTGCAGAATTAAATTTCCAACAAAATGATACCTCACTTATGAGGATTGGTCAAAATATAAAAAAGATATGTGTGTTTTTAAGAATTTCTGACTTAGAAATATTCATCACCGGTTCAAAACAAGTGGTTCATTATAGTAATGATCCCTATTACCTAACCCTAACCCTAACCCTAACCCTAACCCTAACATCGCGCTCATCCATAACCCTAACCCTAACCCTAACCCTAACCCTAACCCTAACCCTAGACAATCGTTTAGAGAGAAAAATGTGCAGAATTAAATTTCCAACAAAATGATACCTCACTTATGAGGATTGGTCAAAATATAAAAAA
>OZ012688.1:485000-522500 GCA_963942565.1 Maea johnstoni | reverse complement strand
TCATCACCGGTTCAAAACAAGTGGTTCATTATAGTAATGATCCCTATTACCTAACCCTAACCCTAACCCTAACCCTAACCCTAACCCTAACATCGCGCTCATCCATAACCCTAACCCTAACCCTAACCCTAACCCTAGACAATCGTTTAGAGAGAAAAATGTGCAGAATTAAATTTCCAACAAAATGATACCTCACTTATGAGGATTGGTCAAAATATAAAAAAGATATGTGTGTTTTTAAGAATTTCTGACTTAGAAATATTCATCACCGGTTCAAAACAAGTGGTTGATTATAGTAATGATCCCTATTACCTAACCCTAACCCTAACCCTAACCCTAACCCTAACCCTAACCCTAACATCGCGCTCATCCATAACCCTAACCCTAACCCTAACCCTAACCCTAACCCTAACCCTAGACAATCGTTTAGAGAGAAAAATGTGCAGAATTAAATTTCCAACAAAATGATACCTCACTTATGAGGATTGGTCAAAATATAAAAAAGATATGTGTGTTTTTAAGAATTTCTGACTTAGAAATATTCATCACCGGTTCAAAACAAGTGGTTCATTATAGTAATGGTCCCTATTACCTAACCCTAACCCTAACCCTAACCCTAACCCTAACCCTAACATCGCGCTCATCCACAACCCTAACCCTAACCCTAACCCTAACCCTAACCCTAACCCTAGACAATCGTTTAGAGAGAAAAATGTGCAGAATTAAATTTCCAACAAAATGATACCTCACTTATGAGGATTGGTCAAAATATAAAAAAGATATGTGTGTTTTTAAGAATTTCTGACTTAGATATATTCATCACCGGTTCAAAACAAGTGGTTCATTATAGTAATGATCCCTATTACCTAACCCTAACCCTAACCCTAACCCTAACCCTAACATCGCGCTCATCCATAACCCTAACCCTAACCCTAACCCTAACCTAACCCTAACCCTAGACAATCGTTTAGAGAGAAAAATGTGCAGAATTAAATTTCCAACAAAATGATACCTCACTTATGAGGATTGGTCAAAATATAAAAAAGATATGTGTGTTTTTAAGAATTTCTGACTTAGAAATATTCATCACCGGTTCAAAACAAGTGGTTCATTATAGTAATGATCCCTATTACCTAACCCTAACCCTAACCCTAACCCTAACCCTAACCCTAACATCGCGCTCATCCATAACCCTAACCCTAACCCTAACCCTAACCCTAACCCTAACCCTAGACAATCGTTTAGAGAGAAAAATGTGCAGAATTAAATTTCCAACAAAATGATACCTCACTTATGAGGATTGGTCAAAATATAAAAAAGATATGTGTGTTTTTAAGAATTTCTGACTTAGAAATATTCATCACCGGTTCAAAACAAGTGGTTCATTATAGTAATGGTCCCTATTACCTAACCCTAACCCTAACCCTAACCCTAACCCTAACCCTAACATCGCGCTCATCCACAACCCTAACCCTAACCCTAACCCTAACCCTAACCCTAACCCTAGACAATCGTTTAGAGAGAAAAATGTGCAGAATTAAATTTCCAACAAAATGATACCTCACTTATGAGGATTGGTCAAAATATAAAAAAGATATGTGTGTTTTTAAGAATTTCTGACTTAGATATATTCATCACCGGTTCAAAACAAGTGGTTCATTATAGTAATGATCCCTATTACCTAACCCTAACCCTAACCCTAACCCTAACCCTAACATCGCGCTCATCCATAACCCTAACCCTAACCCTAACCCTAACCCTAACCCTAACCCTAGACAATCGTTTAGAGAGAAAAATGTGCAGAATTAAATTTCCAACAAAATGATACCTCACTTATGAGGATTGGTCAAAATATAAAAAAGATATGTGTGTTTTTAAGAATTTCTGACTTAGAAATATTCATCACCGGTTCAAAACAAGTGGTTCATTATAGTAATGATCCCTATTACCTAACCCTAACCCTAACCCTAACCCTAACCCTAACATCGCGCTCATCCATAACCCTAACCCTAACCCTAACCCTAACCCTAACCCTAACCCTAGACAATCGTTTAGAGAGAAAAATGTGCAGAATTAAATTTCCAACAAAATGATACCTCACTTATGAGGATTGGTCAAAATATAAAAAAGATATGTGTGTTTTTAAGAATTTCTGACTTAGAAATATTCATCACCGGTTCAAAACAAGTGGTTCATTATAGTAATGGTCCCTATTACCTAACCCTAACCCTAACCCTAACCCTAACCCTAACATCGCGCTCATCCACAACCCTAACCCTAACCCTAACCCTAACCCTAACCCTAGACAATCGTTTAGAGAGAAAAATGTGCAGAATTAAATTTCCAACAAAATGATACCTCACTTATGAGGATTGGTCAAAATATAAAAAAGATATGTGTGTTTTTAAGAATTTCTGACTTAGATATATTCATCACCGGTTCAAAACAAGTGGTTCATTATAGTAATGATCCCTATTACCTAACCCTAACCCTAACCCTAACCCTAACCCTAACCCTAACATCGCGCTCATCCATAACCCTAACCCTAACCCTAACCCTAACCCTAACCCTAACCCTAGACAATCGTTTAGAGAGAAAAATGTGCAGAATTAAATTTCCAACAAAATGATACCTCACTTATGAGGATTGGTCAAAATATAAAAAAGATATGTGTGTTTTTAAGAATTTCTGACTTAGAAATATTCATCACCGGTTCAAAACAAGTGGTTCATTATAGTAATGATCCCTATTACCTAACCCTAACCCTAACCCTAACCCTAACCCTAACATCGCGCTCATCCATAACCCTAACCCTAACCCTAACCCTAACCCTAACCCTAGACAATCGTTTAGAGAGAAAAATGTGCAGAATTAAATTTCCAACAAAATGATACCTCACTTATGAGGATTGGTCAAAATATAAAAAAGATATGTGTGTTTTTAAGAATTTCTGACTTAGAAATATTCATCACCGGTTCAAAACAAGTGGTTCATTATAGTAATGGTCCCTATTACCTAACCCTAACCCTAACCCTAACCCTAACCCTAACCCTAACATCGCGCTCATCCACAACCCTAACCCTAACCCTAACCCTAACCCTAACCCTAACCCTAGACAATCGTTTAGAGAGAAAAATGTGCAGAATTAAATTTCCAACAAAATGATACCTCACTTATGAGGATTGGTCAAAATATAAAAAAGATATGTGTGTTTTTAAGAATTTCTGACTTAGAAATATTCATCACCGGTTCAAAACAAGTGGTTCATTATAGTAATGATCCCTATTACCTAACCCTAACCCTAACCCTAACCCTAACCCTAACATCGCGCTCATCCATAACCCTAACCCTAACCCTAACCCTAACCCTAACCCTAGACAATCGTTTAGAGAGAAAAATGTGCAGAATTAAATTTCCAACAAAATGATACCTCACTTATGAGGATTGGTCAAAATATAAAAAAGATATGTGTGTTTTTAAGAATTTCTGACTTAGAAATATTCATCACCGGTTCAAAACACGTGGTTCATTATAGTAATGATCCCTATTACCTAACCCTAACCCTAACCCTAACCCTAACCCTAACCCTAACATCGCGCTCATCCATAACCCTAACCCTAACCCTAACCCTAACCCTAGACAATCGTTTAGAGAGAAAAATGTGCAGAATTAAATTTCCAACAAAATGATACCTCACTTATGAGGATTGGTCAAAATATAAAAAAGATATGTGTGTTTTTAAGAATTTCTGACTTAGAAATATTCATCACCGGTTCAAAACAAGTGGTTCATTATAGTAATGGTCCCTATTACCTAACCCTAACCCTAACCCTAACCCTAACCCTAACCCTAACATCGCGCTCATCCACAACCCTAACCCTAACCCTAACCCTAACCCTAACCCTAGACAATCGTTTAGAGAGAAAAATGTGCAGAATTAAATTTCCAACAAAATGATACCTCACTTATGAGGATTGGTCAAAATATAAAAAAGATATGTGTGTTTTTAAGAATTTCTGACTTAGATATATTCATCACCGGTTCAAAACAAGTGGTTCATTATAGTAATGATCCCTATTACCTAACCCTAACCCTAACCCTAACCCTAACCCTAACATCGCGCTCATCCATAACCCTAACCCTAACCCTAACCCTAACCCTAACCCTAACCCTAGACAATCGTTTAGAGAGAAAAATGTGCAGAATTAAATTTCCAACAAAATGATACCTCACTTATGAGGATTGGTCAAAATATAAAAAAGATATGTGTGTTTTTAAGAATTTCTGACTTAGAAATATTCATCACCGGTTCAAAACAAGTGGTTCATTATAGTAATGATCCCTATTACCTAACCCTAACCCTAACCCTAACCCTAACCCTAACCCTAACCCTAACATCGCGCTCATCCATAACCCTAACCCTAACCCTAACCCTAACCCTAACCCTAGACAATCGTTTAGAGAGAAAAATGTGCAGAATTAAATTTCCAACAAAATGATACCTCACTTATGAGGATTGGTCAAAATATAAAAAAGATATGTGTGTTTTTAAGAATTTCTGACTTAGAAATATTCATCACCGGTTCAAAACAAGTGGTTCATTATAGTAATGGTCCCTATTACCTAACCCTAACCCTAACCCTAACCCTAACCCTAACCCTAACCCTAACATCGCGCTCATCCACAACCCTAACCCTAACCCTAACCCTAACCCTAACCCTAACCCTAGACAATCGTTTAGAGAGAAAAATGTGCAGAATTAAATTTCCAACAAAATGATACCTCACTTATGAGGATTGGTCAAAATATAAAAAAGATATGTGTGTTTTTAAGAATTTCTGACTTAGATATATTCATCACCGGTTCAAAACAAGTGGTTCATTATAGTAATGATCCCTATTACCTAACCCTAACCCTAACCCTAACCCTAACCCTAACCCTAACATCGCGCTCATCCATAACCCTAACCCTAACCCTAACCCTAACCCTAACCCTAGACAATCGTTTAGAGAGAAAAATGTGCAGAATTAAATTTCCAACAAAATGATACCTCACTTATGAGGATTGGTCAAAATATAAAAAAGATATGTGTGTTTTTAAGAATTTCTGACTTAGAAATATTCATCACCGGTTCAAAACAAGTGGTTCATTATAGTAATGATCCCTATTACCTAACCCTAACCCTAACCCTAACCCTAACCCTAACCCTAACATCGCGCTCATCCATAACCCTAACCCTAACCCTAACCCTAACCCTAACCCTAACCCTAGACAATCGTTTAGAGAGAAAAATGTGCAGAATTAAATTTCCAACAAAATGATACCTCACTTATGAGGATTGGTCAAAATATAAAAAAGATATGTGTGTTTTTAAGAATTTCTGACTTAGAAATATTCATCACCGGTTCAAAACAAGTGGTTCATTATAGTAATGATCCCTATTACCTAACCCTAACCCTAACCCTAACCCTAACCCTAACATCGCGCTCATCCATAACCCTAACCCTAACCCTAACCCTAACCCTAACCCTAACCCTAGACAATCGTTTAGAGAGAAAAATGTGCAGAATTAAATTTCCAACAAAATGATACCTCACTTATGAGGATTGGTCAAAATATAAAAAAGATATGTGTGTTTTTAAGAATTTCTGACTTAGAAATATTCATCACCGGTTCAAAACAAGTGGTTCATTATAGTAATGGTCCCTATTACCTAACCCTAACCCTAACCCTAACCCTAACCCTAACCCTAACATCGCGCTCATCCACAACCCTAACCCTAACCCTAACCCTAACCCTAACCCTAACCCTAACCCTAGACAATCGTTTAGAGAGAAAAATGTGCAGAATTAAATTTCCAACAAAATGATACCTCACTTATGAGGATTGGTCAAAATATAAAAAAGATATGTGTGTTTTTAAGAATTTCTGACTTAGAAATATTCATCACCGGTTCAAAACAAGTGGTTCATTATAGTAATGATCCCTATTACCTAACCCTAACCCTAACCCTAACCCTAACCCTAACATCGCGCTCATCCATAACCCTAACCCTAACCCTAACCCTAACCCTAACCCTAACCCTAGACAATCGTTTAGAGAGAAAAATGTGCAGAATTAAATTTCCAACAAAATGATACCTCACTTATGAGGATTGGTCAAAATATAAAAAAGATATGTGTGTTTTTAAGAATTTCTGACTTAGAAATATTCATCACCGGTTCAAAACACGTGGTTCATTATAGTAATGATCCCTATTACCTAACCCTAACCCTAACCCTAACCCTAACCCTAACCCTAACATCGCGCTCATCCATAACCCTAACCCTAACCCTAACCCTAACCCTAGACAATCGTTTAGAGAGAAAAATGTGCAGAATTAAATTTCCAACAAAATGATACCTCACTTATGAGGATTGGTCAAAATATAAAAAAGATATGTGTGTTTTTAAGAATTTCTGACTTAGAAATATTCATCACCGGTTCAAAACAAGTGGTTCATTATAGTAATGGTCCCTATTACCTAACCCTAACCCTAACCCTAACCCTAACCCTAACCCTAACATCGCGCTCATCCACAACCCTAACCCTAACCCTAACCCTAACCCTAACCCTAGACAATCGTTTAGAGAGAAAAATGTGCAGAATTAAATTTCCAACAAAATGATACCTCACTTATGAGGATTGGTCAAAATATAAAAAAGATATGTGTGTTTTTAAGAATTTCTGACTTAGATATATTCATCACCGGTTCAAAACAAGTGGTTCATTATAGTAATGATCCCTATTACCTAACCCTAACCCTAACCCTAACCCTAACCCTAACATCGCGCTCATCCATAACCCTAACCCTAACCCTAACCCTAACCCTAACCCTAACCCTAGACAATCGTTTAGAGAGAAAAATGTGCAGAATTAAATTTCCAACAAAATGATACCTCACTTATGAGGATTGGTCAAAATATAAAAAAGATATGTGTGTTTTTAAGAATTTCTGACTTAGAAATATTCATCACCGGTTCAAAACAAGTGGTTCATTATAGTAATGATCCCTATTACCTAACCCTAACCCTAACCCTAACCCTAACCCTAACCCTAACCCTAACATCGCGCTCATCCATAACCCTAACCCTAACCCTAACCCTAACCCTAACCCTAGACAATCGTTTAGAGAGAAAAATGTGCAGAATTAAATTTCCAACAAAATGATACCTCACTTATGAGGATTGGTCAAAATATAAAAAAGATATGTGTGTTTTTAAGAATTTCTGACTTAGAAATATTCATCACCGGTTCAAAACAAGTGGTTCATTATAGTAATGGTCCCTATTACCTAACCCTAACCCTAACCCTAACCCTAACCCTAACCCTAACCCTAACATCGCGCTCATCCACAACCCTAACCCTAACCCTAACCCTAACCCTAACCCTAACCCTAGACAATCGTTTAGAGAGAAAAATGTGCAGAATTAAATTTCCAACAAAATGATACCTCACTTATGAGGATTGGTCAAAATATAAAAAAGATATGTGTGTTTTTAAGAATTTCTGACTTAGATATATTCATCACCGGTTCAAAACAAGTGGTTCATTATAGTAATGATCCCTATTACCTAACCCTAACCCTAACCCTAACCCTAACCCTAACCCTAACATCGCGCTCATCCATAACCCTAACCCTAACCCTAACCCTAACCCTAACCCTAGACAATCGTTTAGAGAGAAAAATGTGCAGAATTAAATTTCCAACAAAATGATACCTCACTTATGAGGATTGGTCAAAATATAAAAAAGATATGTGTGTTTTTAAGAATTTCTGACTTAGAAATATTCATCACCGGTTCAAAACAAGTGGTTCATTATAGTAATGATCCCTATTACCTAACCCTAACCCTAACCCTAACCCTAACCCTAACCCTAACATCGCGCTCATCCATAACCCTAACCCTAACCCTAACCCTAACCCTAACCCTAACCCTAGACAATCGTTTAGAGAGAAAAATGTGCAGAATTAAATTTCCAACAAAATGATACCTCACTTATGAGGATTGGTCAAAATATAAAAAAGATATGTGTGTTTTTAAGAATTTCTGACTTAGAAAT
This sequence comes from Maea johnstoni, assembly GCA_963942565.1. Classification (NCBI taxonomy): domain Eukaryota; kingdom Metazoa; phylum Annelida; class Polychaeta; order Spionida; family Magelonidae; genus Maea; species Maea johnstoni. The sequence continues at coordinate 514,397 of OZ012688.1, read as the reverse complement.
ATTCATCACCGGTTCAAAACAAGTGGTTCATTATAGTAATGGTCCCTATTACCTAACCCTAACCCTAACCCTAACCCTAACCCTAACCCTAACATCGCGCTCATCCATAACCCTAACCCTAACCCTAACCCTAACCCTAACCCTAGACAATCGTTTAGAGAGAAAAATGTGCAGAATTAAATTTCCAACAAAATGATACCTCACTTATGAGGATTGGTCAAAATATAAAAAAGATATGTGTGTTTTTAAGAATTTCTGACTTAGAAATATTCATCACCGGTTCAAAACAAGTGGTTCATTATAGTAATGATCCCTATTACCTAACCCTAACCCTAACCCTAACCCTAACCCTAACATCGCGCTCATCCATAACCCTAACCCTAACCCTAACCCTAACCCTAACCCTAACCCTAGACAATCGTTTAGAGAGAAAAATGTGCAGAATTAAATTTCCAACAAAATGATACCTCACTTATGAGGATTGGTCAAAATATAAAAAAGATATGTGTGTTTTTAAGAATTTCTGACTTAGAAATATTCATCACCGGTTCAAAACAAGTGGTTCATTATAGTAATGGTCCCTATTACCTAACCCTAACCCTAACCCTAACCCTAACCCTAACCCTAACATCGCGCTCATCCACAACCCTAACCCTAACCCTAACCCTAACCCTAACCCTAACCCTAGACAATCGTTTAGAGAGAAAAATGTGCAGAATTAAATTTCCAACAAAATGATACCTCACTTATGAGGATTGGTCAAAATATAAAAAAGATATGTGTGTTTTTAAGAATTTCTGACTTAGATATATTCATCACCGGTTCAAAACAAGTGGTTCATTATAGTAATGATCCCTATTACCTAACCCTAACCCTAACCCTAACCCTAACCCTAACCCTAACATCGCGCTCATCCATAACCCTAACCCTAACCCTAACCCTAACCCTAACCCTAGACAATCGCTTAGAGAGAAAAATGTGCAGAATTAAATTTCCAACAAAATGATACCTCACTTATGAGGATTGGTCAAAATATAAAAAAGATATGTGTGTTTTTAAGAATTTCTGTCTTAGATATATTCATCACCGGTTCAAAACAAGTGGTTCATTATAGTAATGATCCCTATTACCTAACCCTAACCCTAACCCTAACCCTAACCCTAACATCGCGCTCATCCATAACCCTAACCCTAACCCTAACCCTAACCCTAACCCTAGACAATCGTTTAGAGAGAAAAATGTGCAGAATTAAATTTCCAACAAAATGATACCTCACTTATGAGGATTGGTCAAAATATAAAAAAGATATGTGTGTTTTTAAGAATTTCTGACTTAGAAATATTCATCACCGGTTCAAAACAAGTGGTTCATTATAGTAATGATCCCTATTACCTAACCCTAACCCTAACCCTAACCCTAACCCTAACCCTAACCCTAACATCGCGCTCATCCATAACCCTAACCCTAACCCTAACCCTAACCCTAACCCTAACCCTAGACAATCGTTTAGAGAGAAAAATGTGCAGAATTAAATTTCCAACAAAATGATACCTCACTTATGAGGATTGGTCAAAATATAAAAAAGATATGTGTGTTTTTAAGAATTTCTGACTTAGAAATATTCATCACCGGTTCAAATCAAGTGGTTCATTATAGTAATGGTCCCTATTACCTAACCCTAACCCTAACCCTAACCCTAACCCTAACCCTAACATCGCGCTCATCCACAACCCTAACCCTAACCCTAACCCTAACCCTAACCCTAACCCTAACCCTAGACAATCGTTTAGAGAGAAAAATGTGCAGAATTAAATTTCCAACAAAATGATACCTCACTTATGAGGATTGGTCAAAATATGAAAAAGATATGTGTGTTTTTAAGAATTTCTGACTTAGATATATTCATCACCGGTTCAAAACAAGTGGTTCATTATAGTAATGATCCCTATTACCTAACCCTAACCCTAACCCTAACCCTAACCCTAACCCTAACATCGCGCTCATCCATAACCCTAACCCTAACCCTAACCCTAACCCTAACCCTAGCCCTAGACAATCGTTTAGAGAGAAAAATGTGCAGAATTAAATTTCCAACAAAATGATACCTCACTTATGAGGATTGGTCAAAATATAAAAAAGATATGTGTGTTTTTAAGAATTTCTGACTTAGAAATATTCATCACCGGTTCAAAACAAGTGGTTCATTATAGTAATGATCCCTATTACCTAACCCTAACCCTAACCCTAACCCTAACCCTAACCCTAACATCGCGCTCATCCATAACCCTAACCCTAACCCTAACCCTAACCCTAACCCTAGACAATCGTTTAGAGAGAAAAATGTGCAGAATTAAATTTCCAACAAAATGATACCTCACTTATGAGGATTGGTCAAAATATAAAAAAGATATATGTGTTTTTAAGAATTTCTGACTTAGAAATATTCATCACCGGTTCAAAACAAGTGGTTCATTATAGTAATGGTCCCTATTACCTAACCCTAACCCTAACCCTAACCCTAACCCTAACATCGCGCTCGTCCACAACCCTAACCCTAACCCTAACCCTAACCCTAACCCTAACCCTAACCCTAGACAATCGTTTAGAGAGAAAAATGTGCAGAATTAAATTTCCAACAAAATGATACCTCACTTATGAGGATTGGTCAAAATATAAAAAAGATATGTGTGTTTTTAAGAATTTCTGACTTAGATATATTCATCACCGGTTCAAAACAAGTGGTTCATTATAGTAATGATCCCTATTACCTAACCCTAACCCTAACCCTAACCCTAACCCTAACATCGCGCTCATCCATAACCCTAACCCTAACCCTAACCCTAACCCTAACCCTAGACAATCGTTTAGAGAGAAAAATGTGCAGAATTAAATTTCCAACAAAATGATACCTCACTTATGAGGATTGGTCAAAATATAAAAAAGATATGTGTGTTTTTAAGAATTTCTGACTTAGAAATATTCATCACCGGTTCAAAACAAGTGGTTCATTATAGTAATGATCCCTATTACCTAACCCTAACCCTAACCCTAACCCTAACCCTAACCCTAACATCGCGCTCATCCATAACCCTAACCCTAACCCTAACCCTAACCCTAACCCTAGACAATCGTTTAGAGAGAAAAATGTGCAGAATTAAATTTCCAACAAAATGATACCTCACTTATGAGGATTGGTCAAAATATAAAAAAGATATGTGTGTTTTTAAGAATTTCTGACTTAGAAATATTCATCACCGGTTCAAAACAAGTGGTTCATTATAGTAATGGTCCCTATTACCTAACCCTAACCCTAACCCTAACCCTAACCCTAACATCGCGCTCATCCACAACCCTAACCCTAACCCTAACCCTAACCCTAACCCTAACCCTAGACAATCGTTTAGAGAGAAAAATGTGCAGAATTAAATTTCCAACAAAATGATACCTCACTTATGAGGATTGGTCAAAATATAAAAAAGATATGTGTGTTTTTAAGAATTTCTGACTTAGATATATTCATCACCGGTTCAAAACAAGTGGTTCATTATAGTAATGATCCCTATTACCTAACCCTAACCCTAACCCTAACCCTAACCCTAACCCTAACATCGCGCTCATCCATAACCCTAACCCTAACCCTAACCCTAACACTAACCCTAACCCTAGACAATCGTTTAGAGAGAAAAATGTGCAGAATTAAATTTCCAACAAAATGATACCTCACTTATGAGGATTGGTCAAAATATAAAAAAGATATGTGTGTTTTTAAGAATTTCTGACTTAGAAATATTCATCACCGGTTCAAAACAAGTGGTTCATTATAGTAATGATCCCTATTACCTAACCCTAACCCTAACCCTAACCCTAACCCTAACCCTAACATCGCGCTCATCCATAACCCTAACCCTAACCCTAACCCTAACCCTAACCCTAGACAATCGTTTAGAGAGAAAAATGTGCAGAATTAAATTTCCAACAAAATGATACCTCACTTATGAGGATTGGTCAAAATATAAAAAAGATATGTGTGTTTTTAAGAATTTCTGACTTAGAAATATTCATCACCGGTTCAAAACAAGTGGTTCATTATAGTAATGGTCCCTATTACCTAACCCTAACCCTAACCCTAACCCTAACCCTAACATCGCGCTCATCCACAACCCTAACCCTAACCCTAACCCTAACCCTAACCCTAGACAATCGTTTAGAGAGAAAAATGTGCAGAATTAAATTTCCAACAAAATGATACCTCACTTATGAGGATTGGTCAAAATATAAAAAAGATATGTGTGTTTTTAAGAATTTCTGACTTAGATATATTCATCACCGGTTCAAAACAAGTGGTTCATTATAGTAATGATCCCTATTACCTAACCCTAACCCTAACCCTAACCCTAACCCTAACCCTAACATCGCGCTCATCCATAACCCTAACCCTAACCCTAACCCTAACCCTAACCCTAGAAAATCGTTTAGAGAGAAAAATGTGCAGAATTAAATTTCCAACAAAATGATACCTCACTTATGAGGATTGGTCAAAATATAAAAAAGATATGTGTGTTTTTAAGAATTTCTGACTTAGATATATTCATCACCGGTTCAAAACAAGTGGTTCATTATAGTAATGATCCCTATTACCTAACCCTAACCCTAACCCTAACCCTAACCCTAACATCGCGCTCATCCATAACCCTAACCCTAACCCTAACCCTAACCCTAACCCTAGACAATCGTTTAGAGAGAAAAATGTGCAGAATTAAATTTCCAACAAAATGATACCTCACTTATGAGGATTGGTCAAAATATAAAAAAGATATGTGTGTTTTTAAGAATTTCTGACTTAGAAATATTCATCACCGGTTCAAAACAAGTGGTTCATTATAGTAATGATCCCTATTACCTAACCCTAACCCTAACCCTAACCCTAACCCTAACATCGCGCTCATCCATAACCCTAACCCTAACCCTAACCCTAACCCTAACCCTAACCCTAGACAATCGTTTAGAGAGAAAAATGTGCAGAATTAAATTTCCAACAAAATGATACCTCACTTATGAGGATTGGTCAAAATATAAAAAAGATATGTGTGTTTTTAAGAATTTCTGACTTAGAAATATTCATCACCGGTTCAAAACAAGTGGTTCATTATAGTAATGGTCCCTATTACCTAACCCTAACCCTAACCCTAACCCTAACCCTAACCCTAACCCTAACATCGCGCTCATCCACAACCCTAACCCTAACCCTAACCCTAACCCTAACCCTAGACAATCGTTTAGAGAGAAAAATGTGCAGAATTAAATTTCCAACAAAATGATACCTCACTTATGAGGATTGGTCAAAATATAAAAAAGATATGTGTGTTTTTAAGAATTTCTGACTTAGATATATTCATCACCGGTTCAAAACAAGTGGTTCATTATAGTAATGATCCCTATTACCTAACCCTAACCCTAACCCTAACCCTAACCCTAACCCTAACATCGCGCTCATCCATAACCCTAACCCTAACCCTAACCCTAACCCTAACCCTAACCCTAGACAATCGTTTAGAGAGAAAAATGTGCAGAATTAAATTTCCAACAAAATGATACCTCACTTATGAGGATTGGTCAAAATATAAAAAAGATATGTGTGTTTTTAAGAATTTCTGACTTAGAAATATTCATCACCGGTTCAAAACAAGTGGTTCATTATAGTAATGATCCCTATTACCTAACCCTAACCCTAACCCTAACCCTAACCCTAACATCGCGCTCATCCATAACCCTAACCCTAACCCTAACCCTAACCCTAACCCTAGACAATCGTTTAGAGAGAAAAATGTGCAGAATTAAATTTCCAACAAAATGATACCTCACTTATGAGGATTGGTCAAAATATAAAAAAGATATGTGTGTTTTTAAGAATTTCTGACTTAGAAATATTCATCACCGGTTCAAATCAAGTGGTTCATTATAGTAATGGTCCCTATTACCTAACCCTAACCCTAACCCTAACCCTAACCCTAACCCTAACATCGCGCTCATCCACAACCCTAACCCTAACCCTAACCCTAACCCTAACCCTAACCCTAACCCTAGACAATCGTTTAGAGAGAAAAATGTGCAGAATTAAATTTCCAACAAAATGATACCTCACTTATGAGGATTGGTCAAAATATGAAAAAGATATGTGTGTTTTTAAGAATTTCTGACTTAGATATATTCATCACCGGTTCAAAACAAGTGGTTCATTATAGTAATGATCCCTATTACCTAACCCTAACCCTAACCCTAACCCTAACCCTAACCCTAACATCGCGCTCATCCATAACCCTAACCCTAACCCTAACCCTAACCCTAACCCTAGCCCTAGACAATCGTTTAGAGAGAAAAATGTGCAGAATTAAATTTCCAACAAAATGATACCTCACTTATGAGGATTGGTCAAAATATAAAAAAGATATGTGTGTTTTTAAGAATTTCTGACTTAGAAATATTCATCACCGGTTCAAAACAAGTGGTTCATTATAGTAATGATCCCTATTACCTAACCCTAACCCTAACCCTAACCCTAACCCTAACCCTAACATCGCGCTCATCCATAACCCTAACCCTAACCCTAACCCTAACCCTAACCCTAACCCTAGACAATCGTTTAGAGAGAAAAATGTGCAGAATTAAATTTCCAACAAAATGATACCTCACTTATGAGGATTGGTCAAAATATAAAAAAGATATATGTGTTTTTAAGAATTTCTGACTTAGAAATATTCATCACCGGTTCAAAACAAGTGGTTCATTATAGTAATGGTCCCTATTACCTAACCCTAACCCTAACCCTAACCCTAACCCTAACATCGCGCTCGTCCACAACCCTAACCCTAACCCTAACCCTAACCCTAACCCTAACCCTAACCCTAGACAATCGTTTAGAGAGAAAAATGTGCAGAATTAAATTTCCAACAAAATGATACCTCACTTATGAGGATTGGTCAAAATATAAAAAAGATATGTGTGTTTTTAAGAATTTCTGACTTAGATATATTCATCACCGGTTCAAAACAAGTGGTTCATTATAGTAATGATCCCTATTACCTAACCCTAACCCTAACCCTAACCCTAACCCTAACCCTAACCCTAACATCGCGCTCATCCATAACCCTAACCCTAACCCTAACCCTAACCCTAACCCTAGACAATCGTTTAGAGAGAAAAATGTGCAGAATTAAATTTCCAACAAAATGATACCTCACTTATGAGGATTGGTCAAAATATAAAAAAGATATGTGTGTTTTTAAGAATTTCTGACTTAGAAATATTCATCACCGGTTCAAAACAAGTGGTTCATTATAGTAATGATCCCTATTACCTAACCCTAACCCTAACCCTAACCCTAACCCTAACATCGCGCTCATCCATAACCCTAACCCTAACCCTAACCCTAACCCTAACCCTAGACAATCGTTTAGAGAGAAAAATGTGCAGAATTAAATTTCCAACAAAATGATACCTCACTTATGAGGATTGGTCAAAATATAAAAAAGATATGTGTGTTTTTAAGAATTTCTGACTTAGAAATATTCATCACCGGTTCAAAACAAGTGGTTCATTATAGTAATGGTCCCTATTACCTAACCCTAACCCTAACCCTAACCCTAACCCTAACATCGCGCTCATCCACAACCCTAACCCTAACCCTAACCCTAACCCTAACCCTAACCCTAGACAATCGTTTAGAGAGAAAAATGTGCAGAATTAAATTTCCAACAAAATGATACCTCACTTATGAGGATTGGTCAAAATATAAAAAAGATATGTGTGTTTTTAAGAATTTCTGACTTAGATATATTCATCACCGGTTCAAAACAAGTGGTTCATTATAGTAATGATCCCTATTACCTAACCCTAACCCTAACCCTAACCCTAACCCTAACCCTAACATCGCGCTCATCCATAACCCTAACCCTAACCCTAACCCTAACACTAACCCTAACCCTAGACAATCGTTTAGAGAGAAAAATGTGCAGAATTAAATTTCCAACAAAATGATACCTCACTTATGAGGATTGGTCAAAATATAAAAAAGATATGTGTGTTTTTAAGAATTTCTGACTTAGAAATATTCATCACCGGTTCAAAACAAGTGGTTCATTATAGTAATGATCCCTATTACCTAACCCTAACCCTAACCCTAACCCTAACCCTAACCCTAACATCGCGCTCATCCATAACCCTAACCCTAACCCTAACCCTAACCCTAACCCTAGACAATCGTTTAGAGAGAAAAATGTGCAGAATTAAATTTCCAACAAAATGATACCTCACTTATGAGGATTGGTCAAAATATAAAAAAGATATGTGTGTTTTTAAGAATTTCTGACTTAGAAATATTCATCACCGGTTCAAAACAAGTGGTTCATTATAGTAATGGTCCCTATTACCTAACCCTAACCCTAACCCTAACCCTAACCCTAACATCGCGCTCATCCACAACCCTAACCCTAACCCTAACCCTAACCCTAACCCTAGACAATCGTTTAGAGAGAAAAATGTGCAGAATTAAATTTCCAACAAAATGATACCTCACTTATGAGGATTGGTCAAAATATAAAAAAGATATGTGTGTTTTTAAGAATTTCTGACTTAGATATATTCATCACCGGTTCAAAACAAGTGGTTCATTATAGTAATGATCCCTATTACCTAACCCTAACCCTAACCCTAACCCTAACCCTAACCCTAACATCGCGCTCATCCATAACCCTAACCCTAACCCTAACCCTAACCCTAACCCTAGAAAATCGTTTAGAGAGAAAAATGTGCAGAATTAAATTTCCAACAAAATGATACCTCACTTATGAGGATTGGTCAAAATATAAAAAAGATATGTGTGTTTTTAAGAATTTCTGACTTAGATATATTCATCACCGGTTCAAAACAAGTGGTTCATTATAGTAATGATCCCTATTACCTAACCCTAACCCTAACCCTAACCCTAACCCTAACATCGCGCTCATCCATAACCCTAACCCTAACCCTAACCCTAACCCTAACCCTAGACAATCGTTTAGAGAGAAAAATGTGCAGAATTAAATTTCCAACAAAATGATACCTCACTTATGAGGATTGGTCAAAATATAAAAAAGATATGTGTGTTTTTAAGAATTTCTGACTTAGAAATATTCATCACCGGTTCAAAACAAGTGGTTCATTATAGTAATGATCCCTATTACCTAACCCTAACCCTAACCCTAACCCTAACCCTAACCCTAACATCGCGCTCATCCATAACCCTAACCCTAACCCTAACCCTAACCCTAACCCTAACCCTAGACAATCGTTTAGAGAGAAAAATGTGCAGAATTAAATTTCCAACAAAATGATACCTCACTTATGAGGATTGGTCAAAATATAAAAAAGATATGTGTGTTTTTAAGAATTTCTGACTTAGAAATATTCATCACCGGTTCAAAACAAGTGGTTCATTATAGTAATGGTCCCTATTACCTAACCCTAACCCTAACCCTAACCCTAACCCTAACCCTAACATCGCGCTCATCCACAACCCTAACCCTAACCCTAACCCTAACCCTAACCCTAGACAATCGTTTAGAGAGAAAAATGTGCAGAATTAAATTTCCAACAAAATGATACCTCACTTATGAGGATTGGTCAAAATATAAAAAAGATATGTGTGTTTTTAAGAATTTCTGACTTAGATATATTCATCACCGGTTCAAAACAAGTGGTTCATTATAGTAATGATCCCTATTACCTAACCCTAACCCTAACCCTAACCCTAACCCTAACCCTAACATCGCGCTCATCCATAACCCTAACCCTAACCCTAACCCTAACCCTAACCCTAACCCTAGACAATCGTTTAGAGAGAAAAATGTGCAGAATTAAATTTCCAACAAAATGATACCTCACTTATGAGGATTGGTCAAAATATAAAAAAGATATGTGTGTTTTTAAGAATTTCTGACTTAGAAATATTCATCACCGGTTCAAAACAAGTGGTTCATTATAGTAATGATCCCTATTACCTAACCCTAACCCTAACCCTAACCCTAACCCTAACATCGCGCTCATCCATAACCCTAACCCTAACCCTAACCCTAACCCTAACCCTAGACAATCGTTTAGAGAGAAAAATGTGCAGAATTAAATTTCCAACAAAATGATACCTCACTTATGAGGATTGGTCAAAATATAAAAAAGATATGTGTGTTTTTAAGAATTTCTGACTTAGAAATATTCATCACCGGTTCAAAACAAGTGGTTCATTATAGTAATGGTCCCTATTACCTAACCCTAACCCTAACCCTAACCCTAACCCTAACCCTAACCCTAACATCGCGCTCATCCACAACCCTAACCCTAACCCTAACCCTAACCCTAACCCTAACCCTAGACAATCGTTTAGAGAGAAAAATGTGCAGAATTAAATTTCCAACAAAATGATACCTCACTTATGAGGATTGGTCAAAATATAAAAAAGATATGTGTGTTTTTAAGAATTTCTGACTTAGAAATATTCATCACCGGTTCAAAACAAGTGGTTCATTATAGTAATGATCCCTATTACCTAACCCTAACCCTAACCCTAACCCTAACCCTAACCCTAACATCGCGCTCATCCATAACCCTAACCCTAACCCTAACCCTAACCCTAACCCTAGACAATCGTTTAGAGAGAAAAATGTGCAGAATTAAATTTCCAACAAAATGATACCTCACTTATGAGGATTGGTCAAAATATAAAAAAGATATGTGTGTTTTTAAGAATTTCTGACTTAGAAATATTCATCACCGGTTCAAAACAAGTGGTTCATTATAGTAATGGTCCCTATTACCTAACCCTAACCCTAACCCTAACCCTAACCCTAACCCTAACCCTAACATCGCGCTCATCCACAACCCTAACCCTAACCCTAACCCTAACCCTAACCCTAGACAATCGTTTAGAGAGAAAAATGTGCAGAATTAAATTTCCAACAAAATGATACCTCACTTATGAGGATTGGTCAAAATATAAAAAAGATATGTGTGTTTTTAAGAATTTCTGACTTAGATATATTCATCACCGGTTCAAAACAAGTGGTTCATTATAGTAATGATCCCTATTACCTAACCCTAACCCTAACCCTAACCCTAACCCTAACCCTAACATCGCGCTCATCCATAACCCTAACCCTAACCCTAACCCTAACCCTAACCCTAACCCTAGACAATCGTTTAGAGAGAAAAATGTGCAGAATTAAATTTCCAACAAAATGATACCTCACTTATGAGGATTGGTCAAAATATAAAAAAGATATGTGTGTTTTTAAGAATTTCTGACTTAGAAATATTCATCACCGGTTCAAAACAAGTGGTTCATTATAGTAATGATCCCTATTACCTAACCCTAACCCTAACCCTAACCCTAACCCTAACATCGCGCTCATCCATAACCCTAACCCTAACCCTAACCCTAACCCTAACCCTAGACAATCGTTTAGAGAGAAAAATGTGCAGAATTAAATTTCCAACAAAATGATACCTCACTTATGAGGATTGGTCAAAATATAAAAAAGATATGTGTGTTTTTAAGAATTTCTGACTTAGAAATATTCATCACCGGTTCAAAACAAGTGGTTCATTATAGTAATGGTCCCTATTACCTAACCCTAACCCTAACCCTAACCCTAAGCCTAACCCTAACCCTAACATCGCGCTCATCCACAACCCTAACCCTAACCCTAACCCTAACCCTAACCCTAACCCTAGACAATCGTTTAGAGAGAAAAATGTGCAGAATTAAATTTCCAACAAAATGATACCTCACTTATGAGGATTGGTCAAAATATAAAAAAGATATGTGTGTTTTTAAGAATTTCTGACTTAGATATATTCATCACCGGTTCAAAACAAGTGGTTCATTATAGTAATGATCCCTATTACCTAACCCTAACCCTAACCCTAACCCTAACCCTAACCCTAACATCGCGCTCATCCATAACCCTAACCCTAACCCTAACCCTAACCCTAACCCTAGAAAATCGTTTAGAGAGAAAAATGTGCAGAATTAAATTTCCAACAAAATGATACCTCACTTATGAGGATTGGTCAAAATATAAAAAAGATATGTGTGTTTTTAAGAATTTCTGACTTAGAAATATTCATCACCGGTTCAAAACAAGTGGTTCATTATAGTAATGATCCCTATTACCTAACCCTAACCCTAACCCTAACCCTAACCCTAACCCTAACATCGCGCTCATCCATAACCCTAACCCTAACCCTAACCCTAACCCTAACCCTAGACAATCGTTTAGAGAGAAAAATGTGCAGAATTAAATTTCCAACAAAATGATACCTCACTTATGAGGATTGGTCAAAATATAAAAAAGATATGTGTGTTTTTAAGAATTTCTGACTTAGAAATATTCATCACCGGTTCAAAACAAGTGGTTCATTATAGTAATGGTCCCTATTACCTAACCCTAACCCTAACCCTAACCCTAACCCTAACATCGCGCTCATCCACAACCCTAACCCTAACCCTAACCCTAACCCTAACCCTAGACAATCGTTTAGAGAGAAAAATGTGCAGAATTAAATTTCCAACAAAATGATACCTCACTTATGAGGATTGGTCAAAATATAAAAAAGATATGTGTGTTTTTAAGAATTTCTGACTTAGATATATTCATCACCGGTTCAAAACAAGTGGTTCATTATAGTAATGATCCCTATTACCTAACCCTAACCCTAACCCTAACCCTAACCCTAACCCTAACATCGCGCTCATCCATAACCCTAACCCTAACCCTAACCCTAACCCTAACCCTAACCCTAGACAATCGTTTAGAGAGAAAAATGTGCAGAATTAAATTTCCAACAAAATGATACCTCACTTATGAAGATTGGTCAAAATATAAAAAAGATATGTGTGTTTTTAAGAATTTCTGACTTAGAAATATTCATCACCGGTTCAAAACAAGTGGTTCATTATAGTAATGATCCCTATTACCTAACCCTAACCCTAACCCTAACCCTAACCCTAACCCTAACATCGCGCTCATCCATAACCCTAACCCTAACCCTAACCCTAACCCTAACCCTAACCCTAGACAATCGTTTAGAGAGAAAAATGTGCAGAATTAAATTTCCAACAAAATGATACCTCACTTATGAGGATTGGTCAAAATATAAAAAAGATATGTGTGTTTTTAAGAATTTCTGACTTAGAAATATTCATCACCGGTTCAAAACAAGTGGTTCATTATAGTAATGGTCCCTATTACCTAACCCTAACCCTAACCCTAACCCTAACCCTAACATCGCGCTCATCCACAACCCTAACCCTAACCCTAACCCTAACCCTAACCCTAACCCTAGACAATCGTTTAGAGAGAAAAATGTGCAGAATTAAATTTCCAACAAAATGATACCTCACTTATGAGGATTGGTCAAAATATAAAAAAGATATGTGTGTTTTTAAGAATTTCTGACTTAGATATATTCATCACCGGTTCAAAACAAGTGGTTCATTATAGTAATGATCCCTATTACCTAACCCTAACCCTAACCCTAACCCTAACCCTAACCCTAACCCTAACATCGCGCTCATCCATAACCCTAACCCTAACCCTAACCCTAACCCTAACCCTAACCCTAGACAATCGTTTAGAGAGAAAAATGTGCAGAATTAAATTTCCAACAAAATGATACCTCACTTATGAGGATTGGTCAAAATATAAAAAAGATATGTGTGTTTTTAAGAATTTCTGACTTAGAAATATTCATCACCGGTTCAAAACAAGTGGTTCATTGTAGTAATGATCCCTATTACCTAACCCTAACCCTAACCCTAACCCTAACCCTAACATCGCGCTCATCCATAACCCTAACCCTAACCCTAACCCTAACCCTAACCCTAACCCTAGACAATCGTTTAGAGAGAAAAATGTGCAGAATTAAATTTCCAACAAAATGATACCTCACTTATGAGGATTGGTCAAAATATAAAAAAGATATGTGTGTTTTTAAGAATTTCTGACTTAGAAATATTCATCACCGGTTCAAAACAAGTGGTTCATTATAGTAATGGTCACCTATTACCTAACCCTAACCCTAACCCTAACCCTAACCCTAACATCGCGCTCATCCACAACCCTAACCCTAACCCTAACCCTAACCCTAACCCTAGACAATCGTTTAGAGAGAAAAATGTGCAGAATTAAATTTCCAACAAAATGATACCTCACTTATGAGGATTGGTCAAAATATAAAAAAGATATGTGTGTTTTTAAGAATTTCTGACTTAGATATATTCATCACCGGTTCAAAACAAGTGGTTCATTATAGTAATGATCCCTATTACCTAACCCTAACCCTAACCCTAACCCTAACCCTAACCCTAACATCGCGCTCATCCATAACCCTAACCCTAACCCTAACCCTAACCCTAACCCTAGACAATCGTTTAGAGAGAAAAATGTGCAGAATTAAATTTCCAACAAAATGATACCTCACTTATGAGGATTGGTCAAAATATAAAAAAGATATGTGTGTTTTTAAGAATTTCTGACTTAGAAATATTCATCACCGGTTCAAAACAAGTGGTTCATTATAGTAATGGTCCCTATTACCTAACCCTAACCCTAACCCTAACCCTAACCCTAACCCTAACATCGCGCTCATCCACAACCCTAACCCTAACCCTAACCCTAACCCTAACCCTAGACAATCGTTTAGAGAGAAAAATGTGCAGAATTAAATTTCCAACAAAATGATACCTCACTTATGAGGATTGGTCAAAATATAAAAAAGATATGTGTGTTTTTAAGAATTTCTGACTTAGATATATTCATCACCGGTTCAAAACAAGTGGTTCATTATAGTAATGATCCCTATTACCTAACCCTAACCCTAACCCTAACCCTAACCCTAACCCTAACATCGCGCTCATCCATAACCCTAACCCTAACCCTAACCCTAACCCTAACCCTAGACAATCGTTTAGAGAGAAAAATGTGCAGAATTAAATTTCCAACAAAATGATACCTCACTTATGAGGATTGGTCAAAATATAAAAAAGATATGTGTGTTTTTAAGAATTTCTGACTTAGAAATATTCATCACCGGTTCAAAACAAGTGGTTCATTATAGTAATGGTCCCTATTACCTAACCCTAACCCTAACCCTAACCCTAACCCTAACATCGCGCTCATCCACAACCCTAACCCTAACCCTAACCCTAACCCTAACCCTAACCCTAACCCTAGACAATCGTTTAGAGAGAAAAATGTGCAGAATTAAATTTCCAACAAAATGATACCTCACTTATGAGGATTGGTCAAAATATAAAAAAGATATGTGTGTTTTTAAGAATTTCTGACTTAGATATATTCATCACCGGTTCAAAACAAGTGGTTCATTATAGTAATGATCCCTATTACCTAACCCTAACCCTAACCCTAACCCTAACCCTAACCCTAACATCGCGCTCATCCATAACCCTAACCCTAACCCTAACCCTAACCCTAACCCTAACCCTAGACAATCGTTTAGAGAGAAAAATGTGCAGAATTAAATTTCCAACAAAATGATACCTCACTTATGAGGATTGGTCAAAATATAAAAAAGATATGTGTGTTTTTAAGAATTTCTGACTTAGAAATATTCATCACCGGTTCAAAACAAGTGGTTCATTATAGTAATGGTCCCTATTACCTAACCCTAACCCTAACCCTAACCCTAACCCTAACCCTAACATCGCGCTCATCCACAACCCTAACCCTAACCCTAACCCTAACCCTAACCCTAACCCTAGACAATCGTTTAGAGAGAAAAATGTGCAGAATTAAATTTCCAACAAAATGATACCTCACTTATGAGGATTGGTCAAAATATAAAAAAGATATGTGTGTTTTTAAGAATTTCTGACTTAGATATATTCATCACCGGTTCAAAACAAGTGGTTCATTATAGTAATGATCCCTATTACCTAACCCTAACCCTAACCCTAACCCTAACCCTAACCCTAACATCGCGCTCATCCATAACCCTAACCCTAACCCTAACCCTAACCCTAACCCTAGACAATCGTTTAGAGAGAAAAATGTGCAGAATTAAATTTCCAACAAAATGATACCTCACTTATGAGGATTGGTCAAAATATAAAAAAGATATGTGTGTTTTTAAGAATTTCTGACTTAGAAATATTCATCACCGGTTCAAAACAAGTGGTTCATTATAGTAATGATCCCTATTACCTAACCCTAACCCTAACCCTAACCCTAACCCTAACCCTAACATCGCGCTCATCCATAACCCTAACCCTAACCCTAACCCTAACCCTAACCCTAGACAATCGTTTAGAGAGAAAAATGTGCAGAATTAAATTTCCAACAAAATGATACCTCACTTATGAGGATTGGTCAAAATATAAAAAAGATATGTGTGTTTTTAAGAATTTCTGACTTAGAAATATTCATCACCGGTTCAAAACAAGTGGTTCATTATAGTAATGGTCCCTATTACCTAACCCTAACCCTAACCCTAACCCTAACCCTAACATCGCGCTCATCCACAACCCTAACCCTAACCCTAACCCTAACCCTAACCCTAACCCTAGACAATCGTTTAGAGAGAAAAATGTGCAGAATTAAATTTCCAACAAAATGATACCTCACTTATGAGGATTGGTCAAAATATAAAAAAGATATGTGTGTTTTTAAGAATTTCTGACTTAGATATATTCATCACCGGTTCAAAACAAGTGGTTCATTATAGTAATGATCCCTATTACCTAACCCTAACCCTAACCCTAACCCTAACCCTAACCCTAACATCGCGCTCATCCATAACCCTAACCCTAACCCTAACCCTAACCCTAACCCTAGAAAATCGTTTAGAGAGAAAAATGTGCAGAATTAAATTTCCAACAAAATGATACCTCACTTATGAGGATTGGTCAAAATATAAAAAAGATATGTGTGTTTTTAAGAATTTCTGACTTAGATATATTCATCACCGGTTCAAAACAAGTGGTTCATTATAGTAATGATCCCTATTACCTAACCCTAACCCTAACCCTAACCCTAACCCTAACCCTAACATCGCGCTCATCCATAACCCTAACCCTAACCCTAACCCTAACCCTAGACAATCGTTTAGAGAGAAAAATGTGCAGAATTAAATTTCCAACAAAATGATACCTCACTTATGAGGATTGGTCAAAATATAAAAAAGATATGTGTGTTTTTAAGAATTTCTGACTTAGAAATATTCATCACCGGTTCAAAACAAGTGGTTCATTATAGTAATGGTCCCTATTACCTAACCCTAACCCTAACCCTAACCCTAACCCTAACATCGCGCTCATCCACAACCCTAACCCTAACCCTAACCCTAACCCTAACCCTAACCCTAGACAATCGTTTAGAGAGAAAAATGTGCAGAATTAAATTTCCAACAAAATGATACCTCACTTATGAGGATTGGTCAAAATATAAAAAAGATATGTGTGTTTTTAAGAATTTCTGACTTAGATATATTCATCACCGGTTCAAAACAAGTGGTTCATTATAGTAATGATCCCTATTACCTAACCCTAACCCTAACCCTAACCCTAACCCTAACCCTAACATCGCGCTCATCCATAACCCTAACCCTAACCCTAACCCTAACCCTAACCCTAGAAAATCGTTTAGAGAGAAAAATGTGCAGAATTAAATTTCCAACAAAATGATACCTCACTTATGAGGATTGGTCAAAATATAAAAAAGATATGTGTGTTTTTAAGAATTTCTGACTTAGATATATTCATCACCGGTTCAAAACAAGTGGTTCATTATAGTAATGATCCCTATTACCTAACCCTAACCCTAACCCTAACCCTAACCCTAACCCTAACATCGCGCTCATCCATAACCCTAACCCTAACCCTAACCCTAACCCTAGACAATCGTTTAGAGAGAAAAATGTGCAGAATTAAATTTCCAACAAAATGATACCTCACTTATGAGGATTGGTCAAAATATAAAAAAGATATGTGTGTTTTTAAGAATTTCTGACTTAGAAATATTCATCACCGGTTCAAAACAAGTGGTTCATTATAGTAATGATCCCTATTACCTAACCCTAACCCTAACCCTAACCCTAACCCTAACCCTAACATCGCGCTCATCCATAACCCTAACCCTAACCCTAACCCTAACCCTAACCCTAACCCTAGACAATCGTTTAGAGAGAAAAATGTGCAGAATTAAATTTCCAACAAAATGATACCTCACTTATGAGGATTGGTCAAAATATAAAAAAGATATGTGTGTTTTTAAGAATTTCTGACTTAGAAATATTCATCACCGGTTCAAAACAAGTGGTTCATTATAGTAATGGTCCCTATTACCTAACCCTAACCCTAACCCTAAGCCTAACCCTAACCCTAACATCGCGCTCATCCACAACCCTAACCCTAACCCTAACCCTAACCCTAACCCTAACCCTAACCCTAGACAATCGTTTAGAGAGAAAAATGTGCAGAATTAAATTTCCAACAAAATGATACCTCACTTATGAGGATTGGTCAAAATATAAAAAAGATATGTGTGTTTTTAAGAATTTCTGACTTAGATATATTCATCACCGGTTCAAAACAAGTGGTTCATTATAGTAATGATCCCTATTACCTAACCCTAACCCTAACCCTAACCCTAACCCTAACCCTAACATCGCGCTCATCCATAACCCTAACCCTAACCCTAACCCTAACCCTAACCCTAGAAAATCGTTTAGAGAGAAAAATGTGCAGAATTAAATTTCCAACAAAATGATACCTCACTTATGAGGATTGGTCAAAATATAAAAAAGATATGTGTGTTTTTAAGAATTTCTGACTTAGAAATATTCATCACCGGTTCAAAACAAGTGGTTCATTATAGTAATGATCCCTATTACCTAACCCTAACCCTAACCCTAACCCTAACCCTAACCCTAACATCGCGCTCATCCATAACCCTAACCCTAACCCTAACCCTAACCCTAACCCTAGACAATCGTTTAGAGAGAAAAATGTGCAGAATTAAATTTCCAACAAAATGATACCTCACTTATGAGGATTGGTCAAAATATAAAAAAGATATGTGTGTTTTTAAGAATTTCTGACTTAGAAATATTCATCACCGGTTCAAAACAAGTGGTTCATTATAGTAATGGTCCCTATTACCTAACCCTAACCCTAACCCTAACCCTAACCCTAACATCGCGCTCATCCACAACCCTAACCCTAACCCTAACCCTAACCCTAACCCTAACCCTAGACAATCGTTTAGAGAGAAAAATGTGCAGAATTAAATTTCCAACAAAATGATACCTCACTTATGAGGATTGGTCAAAATATAAAAAAGATATGTGTGTTTTTAAGAATTTCTGACTTAGAAATATTCATCACCGGTTCAAAACAAGTGGTTCATTATAGTAATGATCCCTATTACCTAACCCTAACCCTAACCCTAACCCTAACCCTAACCCTAACATCGCGCTCATCCATAACCCTAACCCTAACCCTAACCCTAACCCTAACCCTAGAAAATCGTTTAGAGAGAAAAATGTGCAGAATTAAATTTCCAACAAAATGATACCTCACTTATGAGGATTGGTCAAAATATAAAAAAGATATGTGTGTTTTTAAGAATTTCTGACTTAGAAATATTCATCACCGGTTCAAAACAAGTGGTTCATTATAGTAATGATCCCTATTACCTAACCCTAACCCTAACCCTAACCCTAACCCTAACATCGCGCTCATCCATAACCCTAACCCTAACCCTAACCCTAACCCTAACCCTAACCCTAGACAATCGTTTAGAGAGAAAAATGTGCAGAATTAAATTTCCAACAAAATGATACCTCACTTATGAGGATTGGTCAAAATATAAAAAATATATGTGTGTTTTTAAGAATTTCTGACTTAGAAATATTCATCACCGGTTCAAAACAAGTGGTTCATTATAGTAATGGTCCCTATTACCTAACCCTAACCCTAACCCTAACCCTAACCCTAACCCTAACATCGCGCTCATCCACAACCCTAACCCTAACCCTAACCCTAACCCTAACCCTAACCCTAGACAATCGTTTAGAGAGAAAAATGTGCAGAATTAAATTTCCAACAAAATGATACCTCACTTATGAGGATTGGT
The DNA here is from genome assembly GCA_963942565.1 of Maea johnstoni. Lineage (NCBI taxonomy): Eukaryota > Metazoa > Annelida > Polychaeta > Spionida > Magelonidae > Maea > Maea johnstoni. Next base: position 494,214 of record OZ012688.1, on the reverse strand, counting down.
CAAAATATAAAAAAGATATGTGTGTTTTTAAGAATTTCTGACTTAGAAATATTCATCACCGGTTCAAAACAAGTGGTTCATTATAGTAATGATCCCTATTACCTAACCCTAACCCTAACCCTAACCCTAACCCTAACATCGCGCTCATCCATAACCCTAACCCTAACCCTAACCCTAACCCTAACCCTAACCCTAGAAAATCATTTAGAGAGAAAAATGTGCAGAATTAAATTTCCAACAAAATGATACCTCACTTATGAGGATTGGTCAAAATATAAAAAAGATATGTGTGTTTTTAAGAATTTCTGACTTAGAAATATTCATCACCGGTTCAAAACAAGTGGTTCATTATAGTAATGATCCCTATTACCTAACCCTAACCCTAACCCTAACCCTAACCCTAACCCTAACATCGCGCTCATCCATAACCCTAACCCTAACCCTAACCCTAACCCTAGCCCTAGACAATCGTTTAGAGAGAAAAATGTGCAGAATTAAATTTCCAACAAAATGATACCTCACTTATGAGGATTGGTCAAAATATAAAAAAGATATGTGTGTTTTTAAGAATTTCTGACTTAGAAATATTCATCACCGGTTCAAAACAAGTGGTTCATTATAGTAATGATCCCTATTACCTAACCCTAACCCTAACCCTAACCCTAACCCTAACCCTAACATCGCGCTCATCCATAACCCTAACCCTAACCCTAACCCTAACCCTAACCCTAGACAATCGTTTAGAGAGAAAAATGTGCAGAATTAAATTTCCAACAAAATGATACCTCACTTATGAGGATTGGTCAAAATATAAAAAAGATATGTGTGTTTTTAAGAATTTCTGACTTAGAAATATTCATCACCGGTTCAAAACAAGTGGTTCATTATAGTAATGATCCCTATTACCTAACCCTAACCCTAACCCTAACCCTAACCCTAACCCTAACATCGCGCTCATCCATAACCCTAACCCTAACCCTAACCCTAACCCTAACCCTAGAAAATCGTTTAGAGAGAAAAATGTGCAGAATTAAATTTCCAACAAAATGATACCTCACTTATGAGGATTGGTCAAAATATAAAAAAGATATGTGTGTTTTTAAGAATTTCTGACTTAGAAATATTCATCACCGGTTCAAAACAAGTGGTTCATTATAGTAATGATCCCTATTACCTAACCCTAACCCTAACCCTAACCCTAACCCTAACCCTAACCCTAACATCGCGCTCATCCATAACCCTAACCCTAACCCTAACCCTAACCCTAACCCTAGACAATCGTTTAGAGAGAAAAATGTGCAGAATTAAATTTCCAACAAAATGATACCTCACTTATGAGGATTGGTCAAAATATAAAAAAGATATGTGTGTTTTTAAGAATTTCTGACTTAGAAATATTCATCACCGGTTCAAAACAAGTGGTTCATTATAGTAATGGTCCCTATTACCTAACCCTAACCCTAACCCTAACCCTAACCCTAACATCGCGCTCATCCATAACCCTAACCCTAACCCTAACCCTAACCCTAACCCTAGACAATCGTTTAGAGAGAAAAATGTGCAGAATTAAATTTCCAACAAAATGATACCTCACTTATGAGGATTGGTCAAAATATAAAAAAGATATGTGTGTTTTTAAGAATTTCTGACTTAGAAATATTCATCACCGGTTCAAAACAAGTGGTTCATTATAGTAATGATCCCTATTACCTAACCCTAACCCTAACCCTAACCCTAACCCTAACCCTAACATCGCGCTCATCCCTAACCCTAACCCTAACCCTAACCCTAACCCTAACCCTAGACAATCGTTTAGAGAGAAAAATGTGCAGAATTAAATTTCCAACAAAATGATACCTCACTTATGAGGATTGGTCAAAATATAAAAAAGATATGTGTGTTTTTAAGAATTTCTGACTTAGAAATATTCATCACCGGTTCAAAACAAGTGGTTCATTATAGTAATGGTCCCTATTACCTAACCCTAACCCTAACCCTAACCCTAACCCTAACCCTAACATCGCGCTCATCCACAACCCTAACCCTAACCCTAACCCTAACCCTAACCCTAGACAATCGTTTAGAGAGAAAAATGTGCAGAATTAAATTTCCAACAAAATGATACCTCACTTATGAGGATTGGTCAAAATATAAAAAATATATGTGTGTTTTTAAGAATTTCTGACTTAGAAATATTCATCACCGGTTCAAAACAAGTGGTTCATTATAGTAATGATCCCTATTACCTAACCCTAACCCTAACCCTAACCCTAACCCTAACATCGCGCTCATCCATAACCCTAACCCTAACCCTAACCCTAACCCTAACCCTAACCCTAGAAAATCGTTTAGAGAGAAAAATGTGCAGAATTAAATTTCCAACAAAATGATACCTCACTTATGAGGATTGGTCAAAATATAAAAAAGATATGTGTGTTTTTAAGAATTTCTGACTTAGAAATATTCATCACCGGTTCAAAATAAGTGGTTCATTATAGTAATGATCCCTATTACCTAACCCTAACCCTAACCCTAACCCTAACCCTAACCCTAACATCGCGCTCATCCATAACCCTAACCCTAACCCTAACCCTAACCCTAACCCTAGACAATCGTTTAGAGAGAAAAATGTGCAGAATTAAATTTCCAACAAAATGATACCTCACTTATGAGGATTGGTCAAAATATAAAAAAGATATGTGTGTTTTTAAGAATTTCTGACTTAGAAATATTCATCACCGGTTCAAAACAAGTGGTTCATTATAGTAATGGTCCCTATTACCTAACCCTAACCCTAACCCTAACCCTAACCCTAACCCTAACATCGCGCTCATCCACAACCCTAACCCTAACCCTAACCCTAACCCTAACCCTAACCCTAGACAATCGTTTAGAGAGAAAAATGTGCAGAATTAAATTTCCAACAAAATGATACCTCACTTATGAGGATTGGTCAAAATATAAAAAAGATATGTGTGTTTTTAAGAATTTCTGACTTAGAAATATTCATCACCGGTTCAAAACAAGTGGTTCATTATAGTAATGATCCCTATTACCTAACCCTAACCCTAACCCTAACCCTAACCCTAACCCTAACATCGCGCTCATCCATAACCCTAACCCTAACCCTAACCCTAACCCTAGAAAATCGTTTAGAGAGAAAAATGTGCAGAATTAAATTTCCAACAAAATGATACCTCACTTATGAGGATTGGTCAAAATATAAAAAAGATATGTGTGTTTTTAAGAATTTCTGACTTAGAAATATTCATCACCGGTTCAAAACAAGTGGTTCATTATAGTAATGATCCCTATTACCTAACCCTAACCCTAACCCTAACCCTAACCCTAACATCGCGCTCATCCATAACCCTAACCCTAACCCTAACCCTAACCCTAACCCTAACCCTAGACAATCGTTTAGAGAGAAAAATGTGCAGAATTAAATTTCCAACAAAATGATACCTCACTTATGAGGATTGGTCAAAATATAAAAAAGATATGTGTGTTTTTAAGAATTTCTGACTTAGAAATATTCATCACCGGTTCAAAACAAGTGGTTCATTATAGTAATGGTCCCTATTACCTAACCCTAACCCTAACCCTAACCCTAACCCTAACCCTAACATCGCGCTCATCCACAACCCTAACCCTAACCCTAACCCTAACCCTAACCCTAACCCTAGACAATCGTTTAGAGAGAAAAATGTGCAGAATTAAATTTCCAACAAAATGATACCTCACTTATGAGGATTGGTCAAAATATAAAAAAGATATGTGTGTTTTTAAGAATTTCTGACTTAGAAATATTCATCACCGGTTCAAAACAAGTGGTTCATTATAGTAATGATCCCTATTACCTAACCCTAACCCTAACCCTAACCCTAACCCTAACATCGCGCTCATCCATAACCCTAACCCTAACCCTAACCCTAACCCTAACCCTAGAAAATCGTTTAGAGAGAAAAATGTGCAGAATTAAATTTCCAACAAAATGATACCTCACTTATGAGGATTGGTCAAAATATAAAAAAGATATGTGTGTTTTTAAGAATTTCTGACTTAGAAATATTCATCACCGGTTCAAAACAAGTGGTTCATTAAAGTAATGATCCCTATTACCTAACCCTAACCCTAACCCTAACCCTAACCCTAACCCTAACCCTAACATCGCGCTCATCCATAACCCTAACCCTAACCCTAACCCTAACCCTAACCCTAGACAATCGTTTAGAGAGAAAAATGTGCAGAATTAAATTTCCAACAAAATGATACCTCACTTATGAGGATTGGTCAAAATATAAAAAAGATATGTGTGTTTTTAAGAATTTCTGACTTAGAAATATTCATCACCGGTTCAAAACAAGTGGTTCATTATAGTAATGGTCCCTATTACCTAACCCTAACCCTAACCCTAACCCTAACCCTAACCCTAACATCGCGCTCATCCACAACCCTAACCCTAACCCTAACCCTAACCCTAACCCTAACCCTAACCCTAGACAATCGTTTAGAGAGAAAAATGTGCAGAATTAAATTTCCAACAAAATGATACCTCACTTATGAGGATTGGTCAAAATATAAAAAAGATATGTGTGTTTTTAAGAATTTCTGACTTAGAAATATTCATCACCGGTTCAAAACAAGTGGTTCATTATAGTAATGATCCCTATTACCTAACCCTAACCCTAACCCTAACCCTAACCCTAACCCTAACATCGCGCTCATCCATAACCCTAACCCTAACCCTAACCCTAACCCTAACCCTAGAAAATCGTTTAGAGAGAAAAATGTGCCGAATTAAATTTCCAACAAAATGATACCTCACTTATGAGGATTGGTCAAAATATAAAAAAGATATGTGTGTTTTTAAGAATTTCTGACTTAGAAATATTCATCACCGGTTCAAAACAAGTGGTTCATTATAGTAATGATCCCTATTACCTAACCCTAACCCTAACCCTAACCCTAACCCTAACCCTAACATCGCGCTCATCCATAACCCTAACCCTAACCCTAACCCTAACCCTAACCCTAGACAATCGTTTAGAGAGAAAAATGTGCAGAATTAAATTTCCAACAAAATGATACCTCACTTATGAGGATTGGTCAAAATATAAAAAAGATATGTGTGTTTTTAAGAATTTCTGACTTAGAAATATTCATCACCGGTTCAAAACAAGTGGTTCATTATAGTAATGGTCCCTATTACCTAACCCTAACCCTAACCCTAACCCTAACCCTAACCCTAACATCGCGCTCATCCACAACCCTAACCCTAACCCTAACCCTAACCCTAACCCTAACCCTAGACAATCGTTTAGAGAGAAAAATGTGCAGAATTAAATTTCCAACAAAATGATACCTCACTTATGAGGATTGGTCAAAATATAAAAAAGATATGTGTGTTTTTAAGAATTTCTGACTTAGAAATATTCATCACCGGTTCAAAACAAGTGGTTCATTATAGTAATGATCCCTATTACCTAACCCTAACCCTAACCCTAACCCTAACCCTAACCCTAACATCGCGCTCATCCATAACCCTAACCCTAACCCTAACCCTAACCCTAACCCTAACCCTAGAAAATCGTTTAGAGAGAAAAATGTGCAGAATTAAATTTCCAACAAAATGATACCTCACTTATGAGGATTGGTCAAAATATAAAAAAGATATGTGTGTTTTTAAGAATTTCTGACTTAGAAATATTCATCACCGGTTCAAAACAAGTGGTTCATTATAGTAATGATCCCTATTACCTAACCCTAACCCTAACCCTAACCCTAACCCTAACCCTAACATCGCGCTCATCCATAACCCTAACCCTAACCCTAACCCTAACCCTAACCCTAACCCTAGAAAATCGTTTAGAGAGAAAAATGTGCAGAATTAAATTTCCAACAAAATGATACCTCACTTATGAGGATTGGTCAAAATATAAAAAAGATATGTGTGTTTTTAAGAATTTCTGACTTAGAAATATTCATCACCGGTTCAAAACAAGTGGTTCATTATAGTAATGATCCCTATTACCTAACCCTAACCCTAACCCTAACCCTAACCCTAACCCTAACATCGCGCTCATCCCTAACCCTAACCCTAACCCTAACCCTAACCCTAACCCTAGACAATCGTTTAGAGAGAAAAATGTGCAGAATTAAATTTCCAACAAAATGATACCTCACTTATGAGGATTGGTCAAAATATAAAAAAGATATGTGTGTTTTTAAGAATTTCTGACTTAGAAATATTCATCACCGGTTCAAAACAAGTGGTTCATTATAGTAATGGTCCCTATTACCTAACCCTAACCCTAACCCTAACCCTAACCCTAACCCTAACATCGCGCTCATCCACAACCCTAACCCTAACCCTAACCCTAACCCTAACCCTAACCCTAGACAATCGTTTAGAGAGAAAAATGTGCAGAATTAAATTTCCAACAAAATGATACCTCACTTATGAGGATTGGTCAAAATATAAAAAAGATATGTGTGTTTTTAAGAATTTCTGACTTAGAAATATTCATCACCGGTTCAAAACAAGTGGTTCATTATAGTAATGATCCCTATTACCTAACCCTAACCCTAACCCTAACCCTAACCCTAACCCTAACATCGCGCTCATCCATAACCCTAACCCTAACCCTAACCCTAACCCTAACCCTAACCCTAGAAAATCGTTTAGAGAGAAAAATGTGCAGAATTAAATTTCCAACAAAATGATACCTCACTTATGAGGATTGGTCAAAATATAAAAAAGATATGTGTGTTTTTAAGAATTTCTGACTTAGAAATATTCATCACCGGTTCAAAACAAGTGGTTCATTATAGTAATGATCCCTATTACCTAACCCTAACCCTAACCCTAACCCTAACCCTAACCCTAACATCGCGCTCATCCATAACCCTAACCCTAACCCTAACCCTAACCCTAACCCTAGACAATCGTTTAGAGAGAAAAATGTGCAGAATTAAATTTCCAACAAAATGATACCTCACTTATGAGGATTGGTCAAAATATAAAAAAGATATGTGTGTTTTTAAGAATTTCTGACTTAGAAATATTCATCACCGGTTCAAAACAAGTGGTTCATTATAGTAATGATCCCTATTACCTAACCCTAACCCTAACCCTAACCCTAACCCTAACCCTAACATCGCGCTCATCCATAACCCTAACCCTAACCCTAACCCTAACCCTAACCCTAGACAATCGTTTAGAGAGAAAAATGTGCAGAATTAAATTTCCAACAAAATGATACCTCACTTATGAGGATTGGTCAAAATATAAAAAAGATATGTGTGTTTTTAAGAATTTCTGACTTAGAAATATTCATCACCGGTTCAAAACAAGTGGTTCATTATAGTAATGGTCCCTATTACCTAACCCTAACCCTAACCCTAACCCTAACCCTAACCCTAACATCGCGCTCATCCACAACCCTAACCCTAACCCTAACCCTAACCCTAACCCTAACCCTAGACAATCGTTTAGAGAGAAAAATGTGCAGAATTAAATTTCCAACAAAATGATACCTCACTTATGAGGATTGGTCAAAATATAAAAAAGATATGTGTGTTTTTAAGAATTTCTGACTTAGAAATATTCATCACCGGTTCAAAACAAGTGGTTCATTATAGTAATGATCCCTATTACCTAACCCTAACCCTAACCCTAACCCTAACCCTAACCCTAACATCGCGCTCATCCCTAACCCTAACCCTAACCCTAACCCTAACCCTAACCCTAGAAAATCGTTTAGAGAGAAAAATGTGCAGAATTAAATTTCCAACAAAATGGTACCTCACTTATGAGGATTGGTCAAAATATAAAAAAGATATGTGTGTTTTTAAGAATTTCTGACTTAGAAATATTCATCACCGGTTCAAAACAAGTGGTTCATTATAGTAATGATCCCTATTACCTAACCCTAACCCTAACCCTAACCCTAACCCTAACCCTAACATCGCGCTCATCCATAACCCTAACCCTAACCCTAACCCTAACCCTAACCCTAGACAATCGTTTAGAGAGAAAAATGTGCAGAATTAAATTTCCAACAAAATGATACCTCACTTATGAGGATTGGTCAAAATATAAAAAAGATATGTGTGTTTTTAAGAATTTCTGACTTAGAAATATTCATCACCGGTTCAAAACAAGTGGTTCATTATAGTAATGGTCCCTATTACCTAACCCTAACCCTAAGCCTAACCCTAACCCTAACCCTAACATCGCGCTCATCCACAACCCTAACCCTAACCCTAACCCTAACCCTAACCCTAACCCTAGACAATCGTTTAGAGAGAAAAATGTGCAGAATTAAATTTCCAACAAAATGATACCTCACTTATGAGGATTGGTCAAAATATAAAAAAGATATGTGTGTTTTTAAGAATTTCTGACTTAGAAATATTCATCACCGGTTCAAAACAAGTGGTTCATTATAGTAATGATCCCTATTACCTAACCCTAACCCTAACCCTAACCCTAACCCTAACCCTAACATCGCGCTCATCCATAACCCTAACCCTAACCCTAACCCTAACCCTAACCCTAGAAAATCGTTTAGAGAGAAAAATGTGCAGAATTAAATTTCCAACAAAATGATACCTCACTTATGAGGATTGGTCAAAATATAAAAAAGATATGTGTGTTTTTAAGAATTTCTGACTTAGAAATATTCATCACCGGTTCAAAACAAGTGTATCATTATAGTAATGATCCCTATTACCTAACCCTAACCCTAACCCTAACCCTAACCCTAACATCGCGCTCATCCCTAACCCTAACCCTAACCCTAGACAATCGTTTAGAGAGAAAAATGTGCAGAATTAAATTTCCAACAAAATGATACCTCACTTATGAGGATTGGTCAAAATATAAAAAAGATATGTGTGTTTTTAAGAATTTCTGACTTAGAAATATTCATCACCGGTTCAAAACAAGTGGTTCATTATAGTAATGGTCCCTATTACCTAACCCTAACCCTAACCCTAACCCTAACCCTAACCCTAACATCGCGCTCATCCACAACCCTAACCCTAACCCTAACCCTAACCCTAACCCTAACCCTAGACAATCGTTTAGAGAGAAAAATGTGCAGAATTAAATTTCCAACAAAATGATACCTCACTTATGAGGATTGGTCAAAATATAAAAAAGATATGTGTGTTTTTAAGAATTTCTGACTTAGAAATATTCATCACC
>OZ012688.1:447500-480000 GCA_963942565.1 Maea johnstoni | reverse complement strand
ATGATACCTCACTTATGAGGATTGGTCAAAATATAAAAAAGATATGTGTGTTTTTAAGAATTTCTGACTTAGAAATATTCATCACCGGTTCAAAACAAGTGGTTCATTATAGTAATGATCCCTATTACCTAACCCTAACCCTAACCCTAACCCTAACCCTAACCCTAACATCGCGCTCATCCATAACCCTAACCCTAACCCTAACCCTAACCCTAACCCTAGAAAATCGTTTAGAGAGAAAAATGTGCAGAATTAAATTTCCAACAAAATGATACCTCACTTATGAGGATTGGTCAAAATATAAAAAAGATATGTGTGTTTTTAAGAATTTCTGACTTAGAAATATTCATCACCGGTTCAAAACAAGTGGTTCATTATAGTAATGATCCCTATTACCTAACCCTAACCCTAACCCTAACCCTAACCCTAACCCTAACATCGCGCTCATCCCTAACCCTAACCCTAACCCTAACCCTAACCCTAACCCTAATCCTAGACAATCGTTTAGAGAGAAAAATGTGCAGAATTAAATTTCCAACAAAATGATACCTCACTTATGAGGATTGGTCAAAATATAAAAAAGATATGTGTGTTTTTAAGAATTTCTGACTTAGAAATATTCATCACCGGTTCAAAACAAGTGGTTCATTATAGTAATGGTCCCTATTACCTAACCCTAACCCTAACCCTAACCCTAACCCTAACCCTAACCCTAACATCGCGCTCATCCACAACCCTAACCCTAACCCTAACCCTAACCCTAACCCTAGACAATCGTTTAGAGAGAAAAATGTGCAGAATTAAATTTCCAACAAAATGATACCTCACTTATGAGGATTGGTCAAAATATAAAAAAGATATGTGTGTTTTTAAGAATTTCTGACTTAGAAATATTCATCACCGGTTCAAAACAAGTGGTTCATTATAGTAATGATCCCTATTACCTAACCCTAACCCTAACCCTAACCCTAACCCTAACATCGCGCTCATCCATAACCCTAACCCTAACCCTAACCCTAACCCTAACCCTAACCCTAGAAAATCGTTTAGAGAGAAAAATGTGCAGAATTAAATTTCCAACAAAATGATACCTCACTTATGAGGATTGGTCAAAATATAAAAAAGATATGTGTGTTTTTAAGAATTTCTGACTTAGAAATATTCATCACAGGTTCAAAACAAGTGGTTCATTATAGTAATGATCCCTATTACCTAACCCTAACCCTAACCCTAACCCTAACCCTAACCCTAACATCGCGCTCATCCCTAACCCTAACCCTAACCCTAACCCTAACCCTAGACAATCGTTTAGAGAGAAAAATGTGCAGAATTAAATTTCCAACAAAATGATACCTCACTTATGAGGATTGGTCAAAATATAAAAAAGATATGTGTGTTTTTAAGAATTTCTGACTTAGAAATATTCATCACCGGTTCAAAACAAGTGGTTCATTATAGTAATGGTCCCTATTACCTAACCCTAACCCTAACCCTAACCCTAACCCTAACCCTAACATCGCGCTCATCCACAACCCTAACCCTAACCCTAACCCTAACCCTAACCCTAACCCTAGACAATCGTTTAGAGAGAAAAATGTGCAGAATTAAATTTCCAACAAAATGATACCTCACTTATGAGGATTGGTCAAAATATAAAAAAGATATGTGTGTTTTTAAGAATTTCTGACTTAGAAATATTCATCACCGGTTCAAAACAAGTGGTTCATTATAGTAATGATCCCTATTACCTAACCCTAACCCTAACCCTAACCCTAACCCTAACATCGCGCTCATCCATAACCCTAACCCTAACCCTAACCCTAACCCTAACCCTCACCCTAGAAAATCGTTTAGAGAGAAAAATGTGCAGAATTAAATTTCCAACAAAATGATACCTCACTTATGAGGATTGGTCAAAATATAAAAAAGATATGTGTGTTTTTAAGAATTTCTGACTTAGAAATATTCATCACCGGTTCAAAACAAGTGGTTCATTATAGTAATGATCCCTATTACCTAACCCTAACCCTAACCCTAACCCTAACCCTAACCCTAACATCGCGCTCATCCATAACCCTAACCCTAACCCTAACCCTAACCCTAACCCTAACCCTAGACAATCGTTTAGAGAGAAAAATGTGCAGAATTAAATTTCCAACAAAATGATACCTCACTTATGAGGATTGGTCAAAATATAAAAAAGATATGTGTGTTTTTAAGAATTTCTGACTTAGAAATATTCATCACCGGTTCAAAACAAGTGGTTCATTATAGTAATGGTCCCTATTACCTAAACCTAACCCTAACCCTAACCCTAACCCTAACCCTAACATCGCGCTCATCCACAACCCTAACCCTAACCCTAACCCTAACCCTAACCCTAACCCTAGAAAATCGTTTAGAGAGAAAAATGTGCAGAATTAAATTTCCAACAAAATGATACCTCACTTATGAGGATTGGTCAAAATATAAAAAAGATATGTGTGTTTTTAAGAATTTCTGACTTAGAAATATTCATCACCGGTTCAAAACAAGTGGTTCATTATAGTAATGATCCCTATTACCTAACCCTAACCCTAACCCTAACCCTAACCCTAACCCTAACATCGCGCTCATCCATAACCCTAACCCTAACCCTAACCCTAACCCTAACCCTAGAAAATCGTTTAGAGAGAAAAATGTGCAGAATTAAATTTCCAACAAAATGATACCTCACTTATGAGGATTGGTCAAAATATAAAAAAGATATGTGTGTTTTTAGGAATTTCTGACTTAGAAATATTCATCACCGGTTCAAAACAAGTGGTTCATTATAGTAATGATCCCTATTACCTAACCCTAACCCTAACCCTAACCCTAACCCTAACCCTAACATCGCGCTCATCCATAACCCTAACCCTAACCCTAACCCTAACCCTAGACAATCGTTTAGAGAGAAAAATGTGCAGAATTAAATTTCCAACAAAATGATACCTCACTTATGAGGATTGGTCAAAATATAAAAAAGATATGTGTGTTTTTAAGAATTTCTGACTTAGAAATATTCATCACCGGTTCAAAACAAGTGGTTCATTATAGTAATGGTCCCTATTACCTAACCCTAACCCTAACCCTAACCCTAACCCTAACCCTAACATCGCGCTCATCCACAACCCTAACCCTAACCCTAACCCTAACCCTAACCCTAACCCTAGACAATCGTTTAGAGAGAAAAATGTGCAGAATTAAATTTCCAACAAAATGATACCTCACTTATGAGGATTGGTCAAAATATAAAAAAGATATGTGTGTTTTTAAGAATTTCTGACTTAGAAATATTCATCACCGGTTCAAAACAAGTGGTTCATTATAGTAATGATCCCTATTACCTAACCCTAACCCTAACCCTAACCCTAACCCTAACCCTAACATCGCGCTCATCCATAACCCTAACCCTAACCCTAACCCTAACCCTAACCCTAGAAAATCGTTTAGAGAGAAAAATGTGCAGAATTAAATTTCCAACAAAATGATACCTCACTTATGAGGATTGGTCAAAATATAAAAAAGATATGTGTGTTTTTAAGAATTTCTGACTTAGAAATATTCATCACCGGTTCAAAACAAGTGGTTCATTATAGTAATGATCCCTATTACCTAACCCTAACCCTAACCCTAACCCTAACCCTAACCCTAACATCGCGCTCATCCATAACCCTAACCCTAACCCTAACCCTAACCCTAGACAATCGTTTAGAGAGAAAAATGTGCAGAATTAAATTTCCAACAAAATGATACCTCACTTATGAGGATTGGTCAAAATATAAAAAAGATATTTGTGTTTTTAAGAATTTCTGACTTAGAAATATTCATCACCGGTTCAAAACAAGTGGTTCATTATAGTAATGGTCCCTATTACCTAACCCTAACCCTAACCCTAACCCTAACCCTAACCCTAACATCGCGCTCATCCACATCCCTAACCCTAACCCTAACCCTAACCCTAACCCTAACCCTAGACAATCGTTTAGAGAGAAAAATGTGCAGAATTAAATTTCCAACAAAATGATACCTCACTTATGAGGATTGGTCAAAATATAAAAAAGATATGTGTGTTTTTAAGAATTTCTGACTTAGAAATATTCATCACCGGTTCAAAACAAGTGGTTCATTATAGTAATGATCCCTATTACCTAACCCTAACCCTAACCCTAACCCTAACCCTAACCCTAACATCGCGCTCATCCATAACCCTAACCCTAACCCTAACCCTAACCCTAACCCTAACCTTAGAAAATCGTTTAGAGAGAAAAATGTGCAGAATTAAATTTCCAACAAAATGTTACCTCACTTATGAGGATTGGTCAAAATATAAAAAAGATATGTGTGTTTTTAAGAATTTCTGACTTAGAAATATTCATCACCGGTTCAAAACAAGTGGTTCATTATAGTAATGATCCCTATTACCTAACCCTAACCCTAACCCTAACCCTAACCCTAACACTAACCCTAACCCTAACCCTAACCCTAACCCTAACATCGCGCTCATCCATAACCCTAACCCTAACCCTAACCCTAACCCTAACCCTAGACAATCGTTTAGAGAGAAAAATGTGCAGAATTAAATTTCCAACAAAATGATACCTCACTTATGAGGATTGGTCAAAATATAAAAAAGATATGTGTGTTTTTAAGAATTTCTGACTTAGAAATATTCATCACCGGTTCAAAACAAGTGGTTCATTATAGTAATGGTCCCTATTACCTAACCCTAACCCTAACCCTAACCCTAACCCTAACCCTAACATCGCGCTCATCCATAACCCTAACCCTAACCCTAACCCTAACCCTAACCCTAGACAATCGTTTAGAGAGAAAAATGTGCAGAATTAAATTTCCAACAAAATGATACCTCACTTATGAGGATTGGTCAAAATGTAAAAAAGATATGTGTGTTTTTAAGAATTTCTGACTTAGAAATATTCATCACCGGTTCAAAACAAGTGGTTCATTATAGTAATGGTCCCTATTACCTAACCCTAACCCTAACCCTAACCCTAACCCTAACCCTAACATCGCGCTCATCCACAACCCTAACCCTAACCCTAACCCTAACCCTAACCCTAACCCTAGACAATCGTTTAGAGAGAAAAATGTGCAGAATTAAATTTCCAACAAAATGATACCTCACTTATGAGGATTGGTCAAAATATAAAAAAGATATGTGTGTTTTTAAGAATTTCTGACTTAGAAATATTCATCACCGGTTCAAAACAAGTGGTTCATTATAGTAATGATGCCTATTACCTAACCCTAACCCTAACCCTAACCCTAACCCTAACCCTAACATCGCGCTCATCCATAACCCTAACCCTAACCCTAACCCTAACCCTAACCCTAACCCTAGACAATCGTTTAGAGAGAAAAATGTGCAGAATTAAATTTCCAACAAAATGATACCTCACTTATGAGGATTGGTCAAAATATAAAAAAGATATGTGTGTTTTTAAGAATTTCTGACTTAGAAATATTCATCACCGGTTCAAAACAAGTGGTTCATTATAGTAATGATCCCTATTACCTAACCCTAACCCTAACCCTAACCCTAACCCTAACCCTAACCCTAACATCGCGCTCATCCATAACCCTAACCCTAACCCTAACCCTAACCCTAACCCTAGAAAATCGTTTAGAGAGAAAAATGTGCAGAATTAAATTTCCAACAAAATGATACCTCACTTATGAGGATTGGTCAAAATATAAAAAAGATATGTGTGTTTTTAAGAATTTCTGACTTAGAAATATTCATCACCGGTTCAAAACAAGTGGTTCATTATAGTAATGATCCCTATTACCTAACCCTAACCCTAACCCTAACCCTAACACTAACCCTAACCCTAACCCTAACCCTAACCCTAACCCTAACATCGCGCTCATCCATAACCCTAACCCTAACCCTAACCCTAACCCTAACCCTAGACAATCGTTTAGAGAGAAAAATGTGCAGAATTAAATTTCCAACAAAATGATACCTCACTTATGAGGATTGGTCAAAATATAAAAAAGATATGTGTGTTTTTAAGAATTTCTGACTTAGAAATATTCATCACCGGTTCAAAACAAGTGGTTCATTATAGTAATGGTCCCTATTACCTAACCCTAACCCTAACCCTAACCCTAACCCTAACCCTAACATCGCGCTCATCCACAACCCTAACCCTAACCCTAACCCTAACCCTAACCCTTACCCTAACCCTAACCCTAACATCGCGCTCATCCATAACCCTAACCCTAACCCTTACCCTAACCCTAACCCTAACCCTAGACAATCGTTTAGAGAGAAAAATGTGCAGAATTAAATTTCCAACAAAATGATACCTCACTTATGAGGATTGGTCAAAATATAAAAAAGATATGTGTGTTTTTAAGAATTTCTGACTTAGAAATATTCATCACCGGTTCAAAACAAGTGGTTCATTATAGTAATGGTCCCTATTACCTAACCCTAACCCTAACCCTAACCCTAACCCTAACCCTAACATCGCGCTCATCCACAACCCTAACCCCAACCCTAACCCTAACCCTAACCCTAACCCTAACCCTAGACAATCGTTTAGAGAGAAAAATGTGCAGAATTAAATTTCCAACAAAATGATACCTCACTTATGAGGATTGGTCAAAATATAAAAAAGATATGTGTGTTTTTAAGAATTTCTGACTTAGAAATATTCATCACCGGTTCAAAACAAGTGGTTCATTATAGTAATGATCCCTATTACCTAACCCTAACCCTAACCCTAACCCTAACCCTAACCCTAACATCGCGCTCATCCATAACCCTAACCCTAACCCTAACCCTAACCCTAACCCTAGAAAATCGTTTAGAGAGAAAAATGTGCAGAATTAAATTTCCAACAAAATGATACCTCACTTATGAGGATTGGTCAAAATATAAAAAAGATATGTGTGTTTTTAAGAATTTCTGACTTAGAAATATTCATCACCGGTTCAAAACAAGTGGTTCATTATAGTAATGATCCCTATTACCTAACCCTAACCCTAACCCTAACCCTAACCCTAACATCGCGCTCATCCATAACCCTAACCCTAACCCTAACCCTAACCCTAACCCTAGACAATCGTTTAGAGAGAAAAATGTGCAGAATTAAATTTCCAACAAAATGATACCTCACTTATGAGGATTGGTCAAAATATAAAAAAGATATGTGTGTTTTTAAGAATTTCTGACTTAGAAATATTCATCACCGGTTCAAAACAAGTGGTTCATTATAGTAATGATCCCTATTACCTAACCCTAACCCTAACCCTAACCCTAACCCTAACCCTAACATCGCGCTCATCCATAACCCTAACCCTAACCCTAACCCTAACCCTAACCCTAACACTAACCCTAGAAAATCGTTTAGAGAGAAAAATGTGCAGAATTAAATTTCCAACAAAATGATACCTCACTTATGAGGATTGGTCAAAATATAAAAAAGATATGTGTGTTTTTAAGAATTTCTGACTTAGAAATATTCATCACCGGTTCAAAACAAGTGGTTCATTATAGTAATGATCCCTATTACCTAACCCTAACCCTAACCCTAACCCTAACCCTAACCCTTACCCTAACCCTAACCCTAACATCGCGCTCATCCATAACCCTAACCCTAACCCTAACCCTAACCCTAGACAATCGTTTAGAGAGAAAAATGTGCAGAATTAAATTTCCAACAAAATGATACCTCACTTATGAGGATTGGTCAAAATATAAAAAAGATATGTGTGTTTTTAAGAATTTCTGACTTAGAAATATTCATCACCGGTTCAAAACAAGTGGTTCATTATAGTAATGGTCCCTATTACCTAACCCCAACCCTAACCCTAACCCTAACCCTAACATCGCGCTCATCCACAACCCTAACCCCAACCCTAACCCTAACCCTAACCCTAACCCTAACCCTAGACAATCGTTTAGAGAGAAAAATGTGCAGAATTAAATTTCCAACAAAATGATACCTCACTTATGAGGATTGGTCAAAATATAAAAAAGATATGTGTGTTTTTAAGAATTTCTGACTTAGAAATATTCATCACCGGTTCAAAACAAGTGGTTCATTATAGTAATGATCCCTATTACCTAACCCTAACCCTAACCCTAACCCTAACATCGCGCTCATCCATAACCCTAACCCTAACCCTAACCCTAACCCTAACCCTAACCCTAGAAAATCGTTTAGAGAGAAAAATGTGCAGAATTAAATTTCCAACAAAATGATACCTCACTTATGAGGATTGGTCAAAATATAAAAAAGATATGTGTGTTTTTAAGAATTTCTGACTTAGAAATATTCATCACCGGTTCAAAACAAGTGGTTCATTATAGTAATGGTCCCTATTACCTAACCCTAACCCTAACCCTAACCCTAACCCTAACATCGCGCTCATCCACAACCCTAACCCCAACCCTAACCCTAACCCTAACCCTAACCCTAACCCTAACCCTAGACAATCGTTTAGAGAGAAAAATGTGCAGAATTAAATTTCCAACAAAATGATACCTCACTTATGAGGATTGGTCAAAATATAAAAAAGATATGTGTGTTTTTAAGAATTTCTGACTTAGAAATATTCATCACCGGTTCAAAACAAGTGGTTCATTATAGTAATGATCCCTATTACCTAACCCTAACCCTAACCCTAACCCTAACCCTAACCCTAACATCGCGCTCATCCATAACCCTAACCCTAACCCTAACCCTAACCCTAACCCTAACCCTAGAAAATCGTTTAGAGAGAAAAATGTGCAGAATTAAATTTCCAACAAAATGATACCTCACTTATGAGGATTGGTCAAAATATAAAAAAGATATGTGTGTTTTTAAGAATTTCTGACTTAGAAATATTCATCACCGGTTCAAAACAAGTGGTTCATTATAGTAATGATCCCTATTACCTAACCCTAACCCTAACCCTAACCCTAACCCTAACATCGCGCTCATCCATAACCCTAACCCTAACCCTAACCCTAACCCTAACCCTAACCCTAGACAATCGTTTAGAGAGAAAAATGTGCAGAATTAAATTTCCAACAAAATGATACCTCACTTATGAGGATTGGTCAAAATATAAAAAAGATATGTGTGTTTTTAAGAATTTCTGACTTAGAAATATTCATCACCGGTTCAAAACAAGTGGTTCATTATAGTAATGATCCCTATTACCTAACCCTAACCCTAACCCTAACCCTAACCCTAACCCTAACATCGCGCTCATCCATAACCCTAACCCTAACCCTAACCCTAACCCTAACCCTAGAAAATCGTTTAGAGAGAAAAATGTGCAGAATTAAATTTCCAACAAAATGATACCTCACTTATGAGGATTGGTCAAAATATAAAAAAGATATGTGTGTTTTTAAGAATTTCTGACTTAGAAATATTCATCACCGGTTCAAAACAAGTGGTTCATTATAGTAATGATCCCTATTACCTAACCCTAACCCTAACCCTAACCCTAACCCTAACCCTTACCCTAACCCTAACCCTAACATCGCGCTCATCCATAACCCTAACCCTAACCCTAACCCTAACCCTAACCCTAACCCTAGACAATCGTTTAGAGAGAAAAATGTGCAGAATTAAATTTCCAACAAAATGATACCTCACTTATGAGGATTGGTCAAAATATAAAAAAGATATGTGTGTTTTTAAGAATTTCTGACTTAGAAATATTCATCACCGGTTCAAAACAAGTGGTTCATTATAGTAATGGTCCCTATTACCTAACCCTAACCCTAACCCTAACCCTAACCCTAACATCGCGCTCATCCACAACCCTAACCCCAACCCTAACCCTAACCCTAACCCTAACCCTAACCCTAGACAATCGTTTAGAGAGAAAAATGTGCAGAATTAAATTTCCAACAAAATGATACCTCACTTATGAGGATTGGTCAAAATATAAAAAAGATATGTGTGTTTTTAAGAATTTCTGACTTAGAAATATTCATCACCGGTTCAAAACAAGTGGTTCATTATAGTAATGATCCCTATTACCTAACCCTAACCCTAACCCTAACCCTAACCCTAACATCGCGCTCATCCATAACCCTAACCCTAACCCTAACCCTAACCCTAACCCTAACCCTAGACAATCGTTTAGAGAGAAAAATGTGCAGAATTAAATTTCCAACAAAATGATACCTCACTTATGAGGATTGGTCAAAATATAAAAAAGATATGTGTGTTTTTAAGAATTTCTGACTTAGAAATATTCATCACCGGTTCAAAACAAGTGGTTCATTATAGTAATGGTCCCTATTACCTAACCCTAACCCTAACCCTAACCCTAACCCTAACCCTAACCCTAACATCGCGCTCATCCACAACCCTAACCCTAACCCTAACCCTAACCCTAACCCTAGACAATCGTTTAGAGAGAAAAATGTGCAGAATTAAATTTCCAACAAAATGATACCTCACTTATGAGGATTGGTCAAAATATAAAAAAGATATGTGTGTTTTTAAGAATTTCTGACTTAGAAATATTCATCACCGGTTCAAAACAAGTGGTTCATTATAGTAATGATCCCTATTACCTAACCCTAACCCTAACCCTAACCCTAACCCTAACATCGCGCTCATCCATAACCCTAACCCTAACCCTAACCCTAACCCTAGAAAATCGTTTAGAGAGAAAAATGTGCAGAATTAAATTTCCAACAAAATGATACCTCACTTATGAGGATTGGTCAAAATATAAAAAAGATATGTGTGTTTTTAAGAATTTCTGACTTAGAAATATTCATCACCGGTTCAAAACAAGTGGATCATTATAGTAATGATCCCTATTACCTAACCCTAACCCTAACCCTAACCCTAACCCTAACCCTTACCCTAACCCTAACCCTAACATCGCGCTCATCCATAACCCTAACCCTAACCCTAACCCTAACCCTAACCCTAACCCTAGACAATCGTTTAGAGAGAAAAATGTGCAGAATTAAATTTCCAACAAAATGATACCTCACTTATGAGGATTGGTCAAAATATAAAAAAGATATGTGTGTTTTTAAGAATTTCTGACTTAGAAATATTCATCACCGGTTCAAAACAAGTGGTTCATTATAGTAATGGTCCCTATTACCTAACCCTAACCCTAACCCTAACCCTAACCCTAACATCGCGCTCATCCACAACCCTAACCCCAACCCTAACCCTAACCCTAACCCTAACCCTAACCCTAGACAATCGTTTAGAGAGAAAAATGTGCAGAATTAAATTTCCAACAAAATGATACCTCACTTATGAGGATTGGTCAAAATATAAAAAAGATATGTGTGTTTTTAAGAATTTCTGACTTAGAAATATTCATCACCGGTTCAAAACAAGTGGTTCATTATAGTAATGATCCCTATTACCTAACCCTAACCCTAACCCTAACCCTAACCCTAACATCGCGCTCATCCATAACCCTAACCCTAACCCTAACCCTAACCCTAACCCTAACCCTAGACAATCGTTTAGAGAGAAAAATGTGCAGAATTAAATTTCCAACAAAATGATACCTCACTTATGAGGATTGGTCAAAATATAAAAAAGATATGTGTGTTTTTAAGAATTTCTGACTTAGAAATATTCATCACCGGTTCAAAACAAGTGGTTCATTATAGTAATGGTCCCTATTACCTAACCCTAACCCTAACCCTAACCCTAACCCTAACCCTAACATCGCGCTCATCCACAACCCTAACCCTAACCCTAACCCTAACCCTAACCCTAGACAATCGTTTAGAGAGAAAAATGTGCAGAATTAAATTTCCAACAAAATGATACCTCACTTATGAGGATTGGTCAAAATATAAAAAAGATATGTGTGTTTTTAAGAATTTCTGACTTAGAAATATTCATCACCGGTTCAAAACAAGTGGTTCATTATAGTAATGATCCCTATTACCTAACCCTAACCCTAACCCTAACCCTAACCCTAACATCGCGCTCATCCATAACCCTAACCCTAACCCTAACCCTAACCCTAGAAAATCGTTTAGAGAGAAAAATGTGCAGAATTAAATTTCCAACAAAATGATACCTCACTTATGAGGATTGGTCAAAATATAAAAAAGATATGTGTGTTTTTAAGAATTTCTGACTTAGAAATATTCATCACCGGTTCAAAACAAGTGGTTCATTATAGTAATGATCCCTATTACCTAACCCTAACCCTAACCCTAACCCTAACCCTAACATCGCGCTCATCCATAACCCTAACCCTAACCCTAACCCTAACCCTAGACAATCGTTTAGAGAGAAAAATGTGCAGAATTAAATTTCCAACAAAATGATACCTCACTTATGAGGATTGGTCAAAATATAAAAAAGATATGTGTGTTTTTAAGAATTTCTGACTTAGAAATATTCATCACCGGTTCAAAACAAGTGGTTCATTATAGTAATGGTCCCTATTACCTAACCCTAACCCTAACCCTAACCCTAACCCTAACCCTAACATCGCGCTCATCCACAACCCTAACCCTAACCCTAACCCTAACCCTAACCCTAACCCTAGACAATCGTTTAGAGAGAAAAATGTGCAGAATTAAATTTCCAACAAAATGATACCTCACTTATGAGGATTGGTCAAAATATAAAAAAGATATGTGTGTTTTTAAGAATTTCTGACTTAGAAATATTCATCACCGGTTCAAAACAAGTGGTTCATTATAGTAATGATCCCTATTACCTAACCCTAACCCTAACCCTAACCCTAACCCTAACCCTAACATCGCGCTCATCCATAACCCTAACCCTAACCCTAACCCTAACCCTAACCCTAACCTTAGAAAATCGTTTAGAGAGAAAAATGTGCAGAATTAAATTTCCAACAAAATGATACCTCACTTATGAGGATTGGTCAAAATATAAAAAAGATATGTGTGTTTTTAAGAATTTCTGACTTAGAAATATTCATCACCGGTTCAAAACAAGTGGTTCATTATAGTAATGATCCCTATTACCTAACCCTAACCCTAACCCTAACCCTAACCCTAACACTAACCCTAACCCTAACCCTAACCCTAACCCTAACCCTAACATCGCGCTCATCCATAACCCTAACCCTAACCCTAACCCTAACCCTAACCCTAGACAATCGTTTAGAGAGAAAAATGTGCAGAATTAAATTTCCAACAAAATGATACCTCACTTATGAGGATTGGTCAAAATATAAAAAAGATATGTGTGTTTTTAAGAATTTCTGACTTAGAAATATTCATCACCGGTTCAAAACAAGTGGTTCATTATAGTAATGGTCCCTATTACCTAACCCTAACCCTAACCCTAACCCTAACCCTAACCCTAACCCTAACATCGCGCTCATCCATAACCCTAACCCTAACCCTAACCCTAACCCTAACCCTAGACAATCGTTTAGAGAGAAAAATGTGCAGAATTAAATTTCCAACAAAATGATACCTCACTTATGAGGATTGGTCAAAATGTAAAAAAGATATGTGTGTTTTTAAGAATTTCTGACTTAGAAATATTCATCACCGGTTCAAAACAAGTGGTTCATTATAGTAATGGTCCCTATTACCTAACCCTAACCCTAACCCTAACCCTAACCCTAACCCTAACATCGCGCTCATCCACAACCCTAACCCTAACCCTAACCCTAACCCTAACCCTAGACAATCGTTTAGAGAGAAAAATGTGCAGAATTAAATTTCCAACAAAATGATACCTCACTTATGAGGATTGGTCAAAATATAAAAAAGATATGTGTGTTTTTAAGAATTTCTGACTTAGAAATATTCATCACCGGTTCAAAACAAGTGGTTCATTATAGTAATGATGCCTATTACCTAACCCTAACCCTAACCCTAACCCTAACCCTAACATCGCGCTCATCCATAACCCTAACCCTAACCCTAACCCTAACCCTAACCCTAGACAATCGTTTAGAGAGAAAAATGTGCAGAATTAAATTTCCAACAAAATGATACCTCACTTATGAGGATTGGTCAAAATATAAAAAAGATATGTGTGTTTTTAAGAATTTCTGACTTAGAAATATTCATCACCGGTTCAAAACAAGTGGTTCATTATAGTAATGATCCCTATTACCTAACCCTAACCCTAACCCTAACCCTAACCCTAACCCTAACATCGCGCTCATCCATAACCCTAACCCTAACCCTAACCCTAACCCTAGAAAATCGTTTAGAGAGAAAAATGTGCAGAATTAAATTTCCAACAAAATGATACCTCACTTATGAGGATTGGTCAAAATATAAAAAAGATATGTGTGTTTTTAAGAATTTCTGACTGAAAAATATTCATCACCGGTTCAAAACAAGTGGTTCATTATAGTAATGATCCCTATTACCTAACCCTAACCCTAACCCTAACACTAACCCTAACCCTAACCCTAACCCTAACCCTAACCCTAACCCTAACATCGCGCTCATCCATAACCCTAACCCTAACCCTAACCCTAACCCTAACCCTAACCCTAGACAATCGTTTAGAGAGAAAAATGTGCAGAATTAAATTTCCAACAAAATGATACCTCACTTATGAGGATTGGTCAAAATATAAAAAAGATATGTGTGTTTTTAAGAATTTCTGACTTAGAAATATTCATCACCGGTTCAAAACAAGTGGTTCATTATAGTAATGGTCCCTATTACCTAACCCTAACCCTAACCCTAACCCTAACCCTAACCCTAACATCGCGCTCATCCACAACCCTAACCCTAACCCTAACCCTAACCCTAACCCTTACCCTAACCCTAACCCTAACATCGCGCTCATCCATAACCCTAACCCTAACCCTAACCCTAACCCTAACCCTAACCCTAACCCTAGACAATCGTTTAGAGAGAAAAATGTGCAGAATTAAATTTCCAACAAAATGATACCTCACTTATGAGGATTGGTCAAAATATAAAAAAGATATGTGTGTTTTTAAGAATTTCTGACTTAGAAATATTCATCACCGGTTCAAAACAAGTGGTTCATTATAGTAATGGTCCCTATTACCTAACCCTAACCCTAACCCTAACCCTAACCCTAACCCTAACATCGCGGTCATCCATAACCCTAACCCTAACCCTAACCCTAACCCTAACCCTAACCCTAGACAATCGTTTAGAGAGAAAAATGTGCAGAATTAAATTTCCAACAAAATGATACCTCACTTATGATGATTGGTCAAAATATAAAAAAGATATGTGTGTTTTTAAGAATTTCTGACTTAGAAATATTCATCACCGGTTCAAAACAAGTGGTTCATTATAGTAATGATCCCTATTACCTAACCCTAACCCTAACCCTAACCCTAACCCTAACCCTAACATCGCGCTCATCCATAACCCTAACCCTAACCCTAACCCTAACCCTAACCCTAGAAAATCGTTTAGAGAGAAAAATGTGCAGAATTAAATTTCCAACAAAATGATACCTCACTTATGAGGATTGGTCAAAATATAAAAAAGATATGTGTGTTTTTAAGAATTTCTGACTTAGAAATATTCATCACCGGTTCAAAACAAGTGGTTCATTATAGTAATGATCCCTATTACCTAACCCTAACCCTAACCCTAACCCTAACCCTAACATCGCGCTCATCCATAACCCTAACCCTAACCCTAACCCTAACCCTAACCCTAACCCTAGACAATCGTTTAGAGAGAAAAATGTGCAGAATTAAATTTCCAACAAAATGATACCTCACTTATGAGGATTGGTCAAAATATAAAAAAGATATGTGTGTTTTTAAGAATTTCTGACTTAGAAATATTCATCACCGGTTCAAAACAAGTGGTTCATTATAGTAATGGTCCCTATTACCTAACCCTAACCCTAACCCTAACCCTAACCCTAACCCTAACCCTAACATCGCGCTCATCCATAACCCTAACCCTAACCCTAACCCTAACCCTAACCCTAACCCTAGACAATCGTTTAGAGAGAAAAATGTGCAGAATTAAATTTCCAACAAAATGATACCTCACTTATGAGGATTGGTCAAAATGTAAAAAAGATATGTGTGTTTTTAAGAATTTCTGACTTAGAAATATTCATCACCGGTTCAAAACAAGTGGTTCATTATAGTAATGGTCCCTATTACCTAACCCTAACCCTAACCCTAACCCTAACCCTAACCCTAACATCGCGCTCATCCACAACCCTAACCCTAACCCTAACCCTAACCCTAACCCTAGACAATCGTTTAGAGAGGAAAAATGTGCAGAATTAAATTTCCAACAAAATGATACCTCACTTATGAGGATTGGTCAAAATATAAAAAAGATATGTGTGTTTTTAAGAATTTCTGACTTAGAAATATTCATCACCGGTTCAAAACAAGTGGTTCATTATAGTAATGATGCCTATTACCTAACCCTAACCCTAACCCTAACCCTAACCCTAACATCGCGCTCATCCATAACCCTAACCCTAACCCTAACCCTAACCCTAACCCTAGACAATCGTTTAGAGAGAAAAATGTGCAGAATTAAATTTCCAACAAAATGATACCTCACTTATGAGGATTGGTCAAAATATAAAAAAGATATGTGTGTTTTTAAGAATTTCTGACTTAGAAATATTCATCACCGGTTCAAAACAAGTGGTTCATTATAGTAATGATCCCTATTACCTAACCCTAACCCTAACCCTAACCCTAACCCTAACCCTAACATCGCGCTCATCCATAACCCTAACCCTAACCCTAACCCTAACCCTAACCCTAGAAAATCGTTTAGAGAGAAAAATGCGCAGAATTAAATTTCCAACAAAATGATACCTCACTTATGAGGATTGGTCAAAATATAAAAAAGATATGTGTGTTTTTAAGAATTTCTGACTTAGAAATATTCATCACCGGTTCAAAACAAGTGGTTCATTATAGTAATGATCCCTATTACCTAACCCTAACCCTAACCCTAACCCTAACACTAACCCTAACCCTAACCCTAACCCTAACCCTAACCCTAACATCGCGCTCATCCATAACCCTAACCCTAACCCTAACCCTAACCCTAACCCTAGACAATCGTTTAGAGAGAAAAATGTGCAGAATTAAATTTCCAACTAAATGATACCTCACTTATGAGGATTGGTCAAAATATAAAAAAGATATGTGTGTTTTTAAGAATTTCTGACTTAGAAATATTCATCACCGGTTCAAAACAAGTGGTTCATTATATTAATGGTCCCTATTACCTAACCCTAACCCTAACCCTAACCCTAACCCTAACATCGCGCTCATCCACAACCCTAACCCTAACCCTAACCCTAACCCTAACCCTTACCCTAACCCTAACCCTAACATCGCGCTCATCCATAACCCTAACCCTAACCCTAACCCTAACCCTAACCCTAGACAATCGTTTAGAGAGAAAAATGTGCAGAATTAAATTTCCAACAAAATGATACCTCACTTATGAGGATTGGTCAAAATATAAAAAAGATATGTGTGTTTTTAAGAATTTCTGACTTAGAAATATTCATCACCGGTTCAAAACAAGTGGTTCATTATAGTAATGGTCCCTATTACCTAACCCTAACCCTAACCCTAACCGTAACCCTAACCCTAACCCTAACTCTAACATCGCGCTCATCCATAACCCTAACCCTAACCCTAACCCTAACCCTAACCCTAACCCTAGACAATCGTTTAGAGAGAAAAATGTGCAGAATTAAATTTCCAACAAAATGATACCTCACTTATGAGGATTGGTCAAAATATAAAAAAGATATGTGTGTTTTTAAGAATTTCTGACTTAGAAATATTCATCACCGGTTCAAAACAAGTGGTTCATTATAGTAATGATCCCTATTACCTAACCCTAACCCTAACCCTAACCCTAACCCTAACATCGCGCTCATCCATAACCCTAACCCTAACCCTAACCCTAACCCTAACCCTAGAAAATCGTTTAGAGAGAAAAATGTGCAGAATTAAATTTCCAACAAAATGATACCTCACTTATGAGGATTGGTCAAAATATAAAAAAGATATGTGTGTTTTTAAGAATTTCTGACTTAGAAATATTCATCACCGGTTCAAAACAAGTGGTTCATTATAGTAATGATCCCTATTACCTAACCCTAACCCTAACCCTAACCCTAACCCTAACCCTTACCCTAACCCTAACCCTAACATCGCGCTCATCCATAACCCTAACCCTAACCCTAACCCTAACCCTAACCCTAACCCTAGACAATCGTTTAGAGAGAAAAATGTGCAGAATTAAATTTCCAACAAAATGATACCTCACTTATGAGGATTGGTCAAAATATAAAAAAGATATGTGTGTTTTTAAGAATTTCTGACTTAGAAATATTCATCACCGGTTCAAAACAAGTGGTTCATTATAGTAATGGTCCCTATTACCTAACCCTAACCCTAACCCTAACCCTAACCCTAACATCGCGCTCATCCACAACCCTAACCCCAACCCTAACCCTAACCCTAACCCTAACCCTAACCCTAGACAATCGTTTAGAGAGAAAAATGTGCAGAATTAAATTTCCAACAAAATGATACCTCACTTATGAGGATTGGTCAAAATATAAAAAAGATATGTGTGTTTTTAAGAATTTCTGACTTAGAAATATTCATCACCGGTTCAAAACAAGTGGTTCATTATAGTAATGATCCCTATTACCTAACCCTAACCCTAACCCTAACCCTAACCCTAACATCGCGCTCATCCATAACCCTAACCCTAACCCTAACCCTAACCCTAACCCTAGACAATCGTTTAGAGAGAAAAATGTGCAGAATTAAATTTCCAACAAAATGAAACCTCACTTATGAGGATTGGTCAAAATATAAAAAAGATATGTGTGTTTTTAAGAATTTCTGACTTAGAAATATTCATCACCGGTTCAAAACAAGTGGTTCATTATAGTAATGGTCCCTATTACCTAACCCTAACCCTAACCCTAACCCTAACCCTAACATCGCGCTCATCCACAACCCTAACCCTAACCCTAACCCTAACCCTAACCCTAACCCTAGACAATCGTTTAGAGAGAAAAATGTGCAGAATTAAATTTCCAACAAAATGATACCTCACTTATGAGGATTGGTCAAAATATAAAAAAGATATGTGTGTTTTTAAGAATTTCTGACTTAGAAATATTCATCACCGGTTCAAAACAAGTGGTTCATTATAGTAATGATCCCTATTACCTAACCCTAACCCTAACCCTAACCCTAACCCTAACATCGCGCTCATCCATAACCCTAACCCTAACCCTAACCCTAACCCTAACCCTAGAAAATCGTTTAGAGAGAAAAATGTGCAGAATTAAATTTCCAACAAAATGATACCTCACTTATGAGGATTGGTCAAAATATAAAAAAGATATGTGTGTTTTTAAGAATTTCTGACTTAGAAATATTCATCACCGGTTCAAAACAAGTGGTTCATTATAGTAATGATCCCTATTACCTAACCCTAACCCTAACCCTAACCCTAACCCTAACATCGCGCTCATCCATAACCCTAACCCTAACCCTAACCCTAACCCTAACCCTAGACAATCGTTTAGAGAGAAAAATGTGCAGAATTAAATTTCCAACAAAATGATACCTCACTTATGAGGATTGGTCAAAATATAAAAAAGATATGTGTGTTTTTAAGAATTTCTGACTTAGAAATATTCATCACCGGTTCAAAACAAGTGGTTCATTATAGTAATGGTCCCTATTACCTAACCCTAACCCTAACCCTAACCCTAACCCTAACATCGCGCTCATCCACAACCCTAACCCTAACCCTAACCCTAACCCTAACCCTAGACAATCGTTTAGAGAGAAAAATGTGCAGAATTAAATTTCCAACAAAATGATACCTCACTTATGAGGATTGGTCAAAATATAAAAAAGATATGTGTTTTTAAGAATTTCTGACTTAGAAATATTCATCACCGGTTCAAAACAAGTGGTTCATTATAGTAATGATCCCTATTACCTAACCCTAACCCTAACCCTAACCCTAACCCTAACATCGCGCTCATCCATAACCCTAACCCTAACCCTAACCCTAACCCTAACCCTAACCTTAGAAAATCGTTTAGAGAGAAAAATGTGCAGAATTAAATTTCCAACAAAATGATACCTCACTTATGAGGATTGGTCAAAATATAAAAAAGATATGTGTGTTTTTAAGAATTTCTGACTTAGAAATATTCATCACCGGTTCAAAACAAGTGGTTCATTATAGTAATGATCCCTATTACCTAACCCTAACCCTAACCCTAACCCTAACCCTAACACTAACCCTAACCCTAACCCTAACCCTAACCCTAACATCGCGCTCATCCATAACCCTAACCCTAACCCTAACCCTAACCCTAACCCTAACCCTAGACAATCGTTTAGAGAGAAAAATGTGCAGAATTAAATTTCCAACAAAATGATACCTCACTTATGAGGATTGGTCAAAATATAAAAAAGATATGTGTGTTTTTAAGAATTTCTGACTTAGAAATATTCATCACCGGTTCAAAACAAGTGGTTCATTATAGTAATGGTCCCTATTACCTAACCCTAACCCTAACCCTAACCCTAACCCTAACATCGCGCTCATCCATAACCCTAACCCTAACCCTAACCCTAACCCTAACCCTAGACAATCGTTTAGAGAGAAAAATGTGCAGAATTAAATTTCCAACAAAATGATACCTCACTTATGAGGATTGGTCAAAATGTAAAAAAGATATGTGTGTTTTTAAGAATTTCTGACTTAGAAATATTCATCACCGGTTCAAAACAAGTGGTTCATTATAGTAATGGTCCCTATTACCTAACCCTAACCCTAACCCTAACCCTAACCCTAACCCTAACATCGCGCTCATCCACAACCCTAACCCTAACCCTAACCCTAACCCTAACCCTAACCCTAGACAATCGTTTAGAGAGAAAAATGTGCAGAATTAAATTTCCAACAAAATGATACCTCACTTATGAGGATTGGTCAAAATATAAAAAAGATATGTGTGTTTTTAAGAATTTCTGACTTAGAAATATTCATCACCGGTTCAAAACAAGTGGTTCATTATAGTAATGATGCCTATTACCTAACCCTAACCCTAACCCTAACCCTAACCCTAACATCGCGCTCATCCATAACCCTAACCCTAACCCTAACCCTAACCCTAACCCTAACCCTAGACAATCGTTTAGAGAGAAAAATGTGCAGAATTAAATTTCCAACAAAATGATACCTCACTTATGAGGATTGGTCAAAATATAAAAAAGATATGTGTGTTTTTAAGAATTTCTGACTTAGAAATATTCATCACCGGTTCAAAACAAGTGGTTCATTATAGTAATGATCCCTATTACCTAACCCTAACCCTAACCCTAACCCTAACCCTAACCCTAACATCGCGCTCATCCATAACCCTAACCCTAACCCTAACCCTAACCCTAACCCTAGAAAATCGTTTAGAGAGAAAAATGTGCAGAATTAAATTTCCAACAAAATGATACCTCACTTATGAGGATTGGTCAAAATATAAAAAAGATATGTGTGTTTTTAAGAATTTCTGACTTAGAAATATTCATCACCGGTTCAAAACAAGTGGTTCATTATAGTAATGATCCCTATTACCTAACCCTAACCCTAACCCTAACCCTAACACTAACCCTAACCCTAACCCTAACCCTAACCCTAACCCTAACCCTAACATCGCGCTCATCCATAACCCTAACCCTAACCCTAACCCTAACCCTAACCCTAGACAATCGTTTAGAGAGAAAAATGTGCAGAATTAAATTTCCAACAAAATGATACCTCACTTATGAGGATTGGTCAAAATATAAAAAAGATATGTGTGTTTTTAAGAATTTCTGACTTAGAAATATTCATCACCGGTTCAAAACAAGTGGTTCATTATAGTAATGGTCCCTATTACCTAACCCTAACCCTAACCCTAACCCTAACCCTAACCCTAACATCGCGCTCATCCACAACCCTAACCCTAACCCTAACCCTAACCCTAACCCTTACCCTAACCCTAACCCTAACATCGCGCTCATCCATAACCCTAACCCTAACCCTAACCCTAACCCTAACCCTAGACAATCGTTTAGAGAGAAAAATGTGCAGAATTAAATTTCCAACAAAATGATACCTCACTTATGAGGATTGGTCAAAATATAAAAAAGATATGTGTGTTTTTAAGAATTTCTGACTTAGAAATATTCATCACCGGTTCAAAACAAGTGGTTCATTATAGTAATGGTCCCTATTACCTAACCCTAACCCTAACCCTAACCCTAACCCTAACATCGCGCTCATCCACAACCCTAACCCCAACCCTAACCCTAACCCTAACCCTAGACAATCGTTTAGAGAGAAAAATGTGCAGAATTAAATTTCCAACAAAATGATACCTCACTTATGAGGATTGGTCAAAATATAAAAAAGATATGTGTGTTTTTAAGAATTTCTGACTTAGAAATATTCATCACCGGTTCAAAACAAGTGGTTCATTATAGTAATGATCCCTATTACCTAACCCTAACCCTAACCCTAACCCTAACCCTAACCCTAACATCGCGCTCATCCATAACCCTAACCCTAACCCTAACCCTAACCCTAACCCTAGACAATCGTTTAGAGAGAAAAATGTGCAGAATTAAATTTCCAACAAAATGATACCTCACTTATGAGGATTGGTCAAAATATAAAAAAGATATGTGTGTTTTTAAGAATTTCTGACTTAGAAATATTCATCACCGGTTCAAAACAAGTGGTTCATTATAGTAATGATCCCTATTACCTAACCCTAACCCTAACCCTAACCCTAACCCTAACCCTAACATCGCGCTCATCCATAACCCTAACCCTAACCCTAACCCTAACCCTAACACTAACCCTAGAAAATCGTTTAGAGAGAAAAATGTGCAGAATTAAATTTCCAACAAAATGATACCTCACTTATGAGGATTGGTCAAAATATAAAAAAGATATGTGTGTTTTTAAGAATTTCTGACTTAGAAATATTCATCACCGGTTCAAAACAAGTGGTTCATTATAGTAATGATCCCTATTACCTAACCCTAACCCTAACCCTAACCCTAACCCTAACCCTTACCCTAACCCTAACCCTAACATCGCGCTCATCCATAACCCTAACCCTAACCCTAACCCTAACCCTAACCCTAGACAATCGTTTAGAGAGAAAAATGTGCAGAATTAAATTTCCAACAAAATGATACCTCACTTATGAGGATTGGTCAAAATATAAAAAAGATATGTGTGTTTTTAAGAATTTCTGACTTAGAAATATTCATCACCGGTTCAAAACAAGTGGTTCATTATAGTAATGGTCCCTATTACCTAACCCTAACCCTAACCCTAACCCTAACCCTAACCCTAACATCGCGCTCATCCACAACCCTAACCCTAACCCTAACCCTAACCCTAACCCTATCCCTAGACAATCGTTTAGAGAGAAAAATGTGCAGAATTAAATTTCCAACAAAATGATACCTCACTTATGAGGATTGGTCAAAATATAAAAAAGATATGTGTGTTTTTAAGAATTTCTGACTTAGAAATATTCATCACCGGTTCAAAACAAGTGGTTCATTATAGTAATGATCCCTATTACCTAACCCTAACCCTAACCCTAACCCTAACCCTAACATCGCGCTCATCCATAACCCTAACCCTAACCCTAACCCTAACCCTAACCCTAGAAAATCGTTTAGAGAGAAAAATGTGCAGAATTAAATTTCCAACAAAATGATACCTCACTTATGAGGATTGGTCAAAATATAAAAAAGATATGTGTGTTTTTAAGAATTTCTGACTTAGAAATATTCATCACCGGTTCAAAACAAGTGGTTCATTATAGTAATGATCCCTATTACCTAACCCTAACCCTAACCCTAACCCTAACCCTAACATCGCGCTCATCCATAACCCTAACCCTAACCCTAACCCTAACCCTAACCCTAGACAATCGTTTAGAGAGAAAAATGTGCAGAATTAAATTTCCAACAAAATGATACCTCACTTATGAGGATTGGTCAAAATATAAAAAAGATATGTGTGTTTTTAAGAATTTCTGACTAAGAAATATTCATCACCGGTTCAAAACAAGTGGTTCATTATAGTAATGGTCCCTATTACCTAACCCTAACCCTAACCCTAACCCTAACCCTAACCCTAACATCGCGCTCATCCACAACCCTAACCCTAACCCTAACCCTAACCCTAACCCTAGACAATCGTTTAGAGAGAAAAATGTGCAGAATTAAATTTCCAACAAAATGATACCTCACTTATGAGGATTGGTCAAAATATAAAAAAGATATGTGTGTTTTTAAGAATTTCTGACTTAGAAATATTCATCACCGGTTCAAAACAAGTGGTTCATTATAGTAATGATCCCTATTACCTAACCCTAACCCTAACCCTAACCCTAACCCTAACCCTAACATCGCGCTCATCCATAACCCTAACCCTAACCCTAACCCTAACCCTAACCTTAGAAAATCGTTTAGAGAGAAAAATGTGCAGAATTAAATTTCCAACAAAATGATACCTCACTTATGAGGATTGGTCAAAATATAAAAAAGATATGTGTGTTTTTAAGAATTTCTGACTTAGAAATATTCATCACCGGTTCAAAACAAGTGGTTCATTATAGTAATGATCCCTATTACCTAACCCTAACCCTAACCCTAACCCTAACACTAACCCTAACCCTAACCCTAACCCTAACCCTAACCCTAACATCGCGCTCATCCATAACCCTAACCCTAACCCTAACCCTAACCCTAACCCTAGACAATCGTTTAGAGAGAAAAATGTGCAGAATTAAATTTCCAACAAAATGATACCTCACTTATGAGGATTGGTCAAAATATAAAAAAGATATGTGTGTTTTTAAGAATTTCTGACTTAGAAATATTCATCACCGGTTCAAAACAAGTGGTTCATTATAGTAATGGTCCCTATTACCTAACCCTAACCCTAACCCTAACCCTAACCCTAACATCGCGCTCATCCATAACCCTAACCCTAACCCTAACCCTAACCCTAACCCTAGACAATCGTTTAGAGAGAAAAATGTGCAGAATTAAATTTCCAACAAAATGATACCTCACTTATGAGGATTGGTCAAAATGTAAAAAAGATATGTGTGTTTTTAAGAATTTCTGACTTAGAAATATTCATCACCGGTTCAAAACAAGTGGTTCATTATAGTAATGGTCCCTATTACCTAACCCTAACCCTAACCCTAACCCTAACCCTAACCCTAACATCGCGCTCATCCACAACCCTAACCCTAACCCTAACCCTAACCCTAACCCTAACCCTAGACAATCGTTTAGAGAGAAAAATGTGCAGAATTAAATTTCCAACAAAATGATACCTCACTTATGAGGATTGGTCAAAATATAAAAAAGATATGTGTGTTTTTAAGAATTTCTGACTTAGAAATATTCATCACCGGTTCAAAACAAGTGGTTCATTATAGTAATGATGCCTATTACCTAACCCTAACCCTAACCCTAACCCTAACCCTAACATCGCGCTCATCCATAACCCTAACCCTAACCCTAACCCTAACCCTAACCCTAACCCTAGACAATCGTTTAGAGAGAAAAATGTGCAGAATTAAATTTCCAACAAAATGATACCTCACTTATGAGGATTGGTCAAAATATAAAAAAGATATGTGTGTTTTTAAGAATTTCTGACTTAGAAATATTCATCACCGGTTCAAAACAAGTGGTTCATTATAGTAATGATCCCTATTACCTAACCCTAACCCTAACCCTAACCCTAACCCTAACCCTAACATCGCGCTCATCCATAACCCTAACCCTAACCCTAACCCTAACCCTAACCCTAGAAAATCGTTTAGAGAGAAAAATGTGCAGAATTAAATTTCCAACAAAATGATACCTCACTTATGAGGATTGGTCAAAATATAAAAAAGATATGTGTGTTTTTAAGAATTTCTGACTTAGAAATATTCATCACCGGTTCAAAACAAGTGGTTCATTATAGTAATGATCCCTATTACCTAACCCTAACCCTAACCCTAACCCTAACACTAACCCTAACCCTAACCCTAACCCTAACCCTAACCCTAACATCGCGCTCATCCATAACCCTAACCCTAACCCTAACCCTAACCCTAACCCTAACCCTAGACAATCGTTTAGAGAGAAAAATGTGCAGAATTAAATTTCCAACAAAATGATACCTCACTTATGAGGATTGGTCAAAATATAAAAAAGATATGTGTGTTTTTAAGAATTTCTGACTTAGAAATATTCATCACCGGTTCAAAACAAGTGGTTCATTATAGTAATGGTCCCTATTACCTAACCCTAACCCTAACCCTAACCCTAACCCTAACCCTAACCCTAACATCGCGCTCATCCACAACCCTAACCCTAACCCTAACCCTAACCCTTACCCTAACCCTAACCCTAACATCGCGCTCATCCATAACCCTAACCCTAACCCTAACCCTAACCCTAACCCTAGACAATCGTTTAGAGAGAAAAATGTGCAGAATTAAATTTCCAACAAAATGATACCTCACTTATGAGGATTGGTCAAAATATAAAAAAGATATGTGTGTTTTTAAGAATTTCTGACTTAGAAATATTCATCACCGGTTCAAAACAAGTGGTTCATTATAGTAATGGTCCCTATTACCTAACCCTAACCCTAACCCTAACCCTAACCCTAACCCTAACATCGCGCTCATCCACAACCCTAACCCCAACCCTAACCCTAACCCTAACCCTAACCCTAACCCTAGACAATCGTTTAGAGAGGAAAATGTGCAGAATTAAATTTCCAACAAAATGATACCTCACTTATGAGGATTGGTCAAAATATAAAAAAGATATGTGTGTTTTTAAGAATTTCTGACTTAGAAATATTCATCACCGGTTCAAAACAAGTGGTTCATTATAGTAATGATCCCTATTACCTAACCCTAACCCTAACCCTAACCCTAACCCTAACCCTAACATCGCGCTCATCCATAACCCTAACCCTAACCCTAACCCTAACCCTAACCCTAGAAAATCGTTTAGAGAGAAAAATGTGCAGAATTAAATTTCCAACAAAATGATACCTCACTTATGAGGATTGGTCAAAATATAAAAAAGATATGTGTGTTTTTAAGAATTTCTGACTTAGAAATATTCATCACCGGTTCAAAACAAGTGGTTCATTATAGTAATGATCCCTATTACCTAACCCTAACCCTAACCCTAACCCTAACCCTAACATCGCGCTCATCCATAACCCTAACCCTAACCCTAACCCTAACCCTAACCCTAGACAATCGTTTAGAGAGAAAAATGTGCAGAATTAAATTTCCAACAAAATGATACCTCACTTATGAGGATTGGTCAAAATATAAAAAAGATATGTGTGTTTTTAAGAATTTCTGACTTAGAAATATTCATCACCGGTTCAAAACAAGTGGTTCATTATAGTAATGATCCCTATTACCTAACCCTAACCCTAACCCTAACCCTAACCCTAACCCTAACATCGCGCTCATCCATAACCCTAACCCTAACCCTAACCCTAACCCTAGAAAATCGTTTAGAGAGAAAAATGTGCAGAATTAAATTTCCAACAAAATGATACCTCACTTATGAGGATTGGTCAAAATATAAAAAAGATATGTGTGTTTTTAAGAATTTCTGACTTAGAAATATTCATCACCGGTTCAAAACAAGTGGTTCATTATAGTAATGATCCCTATTACCTAACCCTAACCCTAACCCTAACCCTAACCCTAACACTAACCCTAACCCTAACCCTAACCCTAACCCTAACCCTAACATCGCGCTCATCCATAACCCTAACCCTAACCCTAACCCTAACCCTAACCCTAACCCTAGACAATCGTTTAGAGAGAAAAATGTGCAGAATTAAATTTCCAACAAAATGATACCTCACTTATGAGGATTGGTCAAAATATAAAAAAGATATGTGTGTTTTTAAGAATTTCTGACTTAGAAATATTCATCACCGGTTCAAAACAAGTGGTTCATTATAGTAATGGTCCCTATTACCTAACCCTAACCCTAACCCTAACCCTAACCCTAACCCTAACATCGCGCTCATCCACAACCCTAACCCTAACCCTAACCCTAACCCTAACCCTTACCCTAACCCTAACCCTAACATCGCGCTCATCCATAACCCTAACCCTAACCCTAACCCTAACCCTAACCCTAGACAATCGTTTAGAGAGAAAAATGTGCAGAATTAAATTTCCAACAAAATGATACCTCACTTATGAGGATTGGTCAAAATATAAAAAAGATATGTGTGTTTTTAAGAATTTCTGACTTAGAAATATTCATCACCGGTTCAAAACAAGTGGTTCATTATAGTAATGGTCCCTATTACCTAACCCTAACCCTAACCCTAACCCTAACCCTAACATCGCGCTCATCCACAACCCTAACCCCAACCCTAACCCTAACCCTAACCCTAACCCTAACCCTAGACAATCGTTTAGAGAGGAAAATGTGCAGAATTAAATTTCCAACAAAATGATACCTCACTTATGAGGATTGGTCAAAATATAAAAAAGATATGTGTGTTTTTAAGAATTTCTGACTTAGAAATATTCATCACCGGTTCAAAACAAGTGGTTCATTATAGTAATGATCCCTATTACCTAACCCTAACCCTAACCCTAACCCTAACCCTAACATCGCGCTCATCCATAACCCTAACCCTAACCCTAACCCTA
This sequence comes from Maea johnstoni, assembly GCA_963942565.1. NCBI lineage: Eukaryota > Metazoa > Annelida > Polychaeta > Spionida > Magelonidae > Maea > Maea johnstoni. The sequence goes on along the minus strand of OZ012688.1, from coordinate 451,228 downwards.
ACCCTAACCCTAACCCTAGAAAATCGTTTAGAGAGAAAAATGTGCAGAATTAAATTTCCAACAAAATGATACCTCACTTATGAGGATTGGTCAAAATATAAAAAAGATATGTGTGTTTTTAAGAATTTCTGACTTAGAAATATTCATCACCGGTTCAAAACAAGTGGTTCATTATAGTAATGATCCCTATTACCTAACCCTAACCCTAACCCTAACCCTAACCCTAACCCTAACATCGCGCTCATCCATAACCCTAACCCTAACCCTAACCCTAACCCTAACCCTAGACAATCGTTTAGAGAGAAAAATGTGCAGAATTAAATTTCCAACAAAATGATACCTCACTTATGAGGATTGGTCAAAATATAAAAAAGATATGTGTGTTTTTAAGAATTTCTGACTTAGAAATATTCATCACCGGTTCAAAACAAGTGGTTCATTATAGTAATGATCCCTATTACCTAACCCTAACCCTAACCGTAACCCTAACCCTAACATCGCGCTCATCCATAACCCTAACCCTAACCCTAACCCTAACCCTAACACTAACCCTAGAAAATCGTTTAGAGAGAAAAATGTGCAGAATTAAATTTCCAACAAAATGATACCTCACTTATGAGGATTGGTCAAAATATAAAAAAGATATGTGTGTTTTTAAGAATTTCTGACTTAGAAATATTCATCACCGGTTCAAAACAAGTGGTTCATTATAGTAATGATCCCTATTACCTAACCCTAACCCTAACCCTAACCCTAACCCTAACATCGCGCTCATCCATAACCCTGACCCTAACCCTAACCCTAACCCTAACCCTAACCCTAGAAAATCGTTTAGAGAGAAAAATGTGCAGAATTAAATTTCCAACAAAATGATACCTCACTTATGAGGATTGGTCAAAATATAAAAAAGATATGTGTGTTTTTAAGAATTTCTGACTTAGAAATATTCATCACCGGTTCAAAACAAGTGGTTCATTATAGTAATGATCCCTATTACCTAACCCTAACCCTAACCCTAACCCTAACCCTAACCCTAACATCGCGCTCATCCATAACCCTAACCCTAACCCTAACCCTAACCCTAACCCTAGAAAATCGTTTAGAGAGAAAAATGTGCAGAATTAAATTTCCAACAAAATGATACCTCACTTATGAGGATTGGTCAAAATATAAAAAAGATATGTGTGTTTTTAAGAATTTCTGACTTAGAAATATTCATCACCGGTTCAAAACAAGTGGTTCATTATAGTAATGATCCCTATTACCTAACCCTAACCCTAACCCTAACCCTAACCCTAACCCTAACATCGCGCTCATCCATAACCCTAACCCTAACCCTAACCCTAACCCTAACCCTAGAAAATCGTTTAGAGAGAAAAATGTGCAGAATTAAATTTCCAACAAAATGATACCTCACTTATGAGGATTGGTCAAAATATAAAAAAGATATGTGTGTTTTTAAGAATTTCTGACTTAGAAATATTCATCACCGGTTCAAAACAAGTGGTTCATTATAGTAATGATCCCTATTACCTAACCCTAACCCTAACCCTAACCCTAACCCTAACCCTTACCCTAACCCTAACCCTAACATCGCGCTCATCCATAACCCTAACCCTAACCCTAACCCTAACCCTAACCCTAACCCTAGACAATCGTTTAGAGAGAAAAATGTGCAGAATTAAATTTCCAACAAAATGATACCTCACTTATGAGGATTGGTCAAAATATAAAAAAGATATGTGTGTTTTTAAGAATTTCTGACTTAGAAATATTCATCACCGGTTCAAAACAAGTGGTTCATTATAGTAATGGTCCCTATTACCTAACCCTAACCCTAACCCTAACCCTAACCCTAACCCTAACATCGCGCTCATCCACAACCCTAACCCCAACCCTAACCCTAACCCTAACCCTAACCCTAACCCTAGACAATCGTTTAGAGAGAAAAATGTGCAGAATTAAATTTCCAACAAAATGATACCTCACTTATGAGGATTGGTCAAAATATAAAAAAGATATGTGTGTTTTTAAGAATTTCTGACTTAGAAATATTCATCACCGGTTCAAAACAAGTGGTTCATTATAGTAATGATCCCTATTACCTAACCCTAACCCTAACCCTAACCCTAACCCTAACCCTAACATCGCGCTCATCCATAACCCTAACCCTAACCCTAACCCTAACCCTAACCCTAACCCTAGAAAATCGTTTAGAGAGAAAAATGTGCAGAATTAAATTTCCAACAAAATGATACCTCACTTATGAGGATTGGTCAAAATATAAAAAAGATATGTGTGTTTTTAAGAATTTCTGACTTAGAAATATTCATCACCGGTTCAAAACAAGTGGTTCATTATAGTAATGATCCCTATTACCTAACCCTAACCCTAACCCTAACCCTAACCCTAACCCTAACATCGCGCTCATCCATAACCCTAACCCTAACCCTAACCCTAACCCTAGACAATCGTTTAGAGAGAAAAATGTGCAGAATTAAATTTCCAACAAAATGATACCTCACTTATGAGGATTGGTCAAAATATAAAAAAGATATGTGTGTTTTTAAGAATTTCTGACTTAGAAATATTCATCACCGGTTCAAAACAAGTGGTTCATTATAGTAATGGTCCCTATTACCTAACCCTAACCCTAACCCTAACCCTAACCCTAACATCGCGCTCATCCACAACCCTAACCCTAACCCTAACCCTAACCCTAACCCTAACCCTAGACAATCGTTTAGAGAGAAAAATGTGCAGAATTAAATTTCCAACAAAATGATACCTCACTTATGAGGATTGGTCAAAATATAAAAAAGATATGTGTGTTTTTAAGAATTTCTGACTTAGAAATATTCATCACCGGTTCAAAACAAGTGGTTCATTATAGTAATGATCCCTATTACCTAACCCTAACCCTAACCCTAACCCTAACCCTAACATCGCGCTCATCCATAACCCTAACCCTAACCCTAACCCTAACCCTAACCCTAACCCTAGACAATCGTTTAGAGAGAAAAATGTGCAGAATTAAATTTCCAACAAAATGATACCTCACTTATGAGGATTGGTCAAAATATAAAAAAGATATGTGTGTTTTTAAGAATTTCTGACTTAGAAATATTCATCACCGGTTCAAAACAAGTGGTTCATTATAGTAATGATCCCTATTACCTAACCCTAACCCTAACCCTAACCCTAACCCTAACATCGCGCTCATCCATAACCCTAACCCTAACCCTAACCCTAACCCTAACCCTAGACAATCGTTTAGAGAGAAAAATGTGCAGAATTAAATTTCCAACAAAATGATACCTCACTTATGAGGATTGGTCAAAATATAAAAAAGATATGTGTGTTTTTAAGAATTTCTGACTTAGAAATATTCATCACGGGTTCAAAACAAGTGGTTCATTATAGTAATGATCCCTATTACCTAACCCTAACCCTAACCCTAACCCTAACCCTAACATCGCGCGCATCCATAACCCTAACCCTAACCCTAACCCTAACCCTAACCCTAGAAAATCGTTTAGAGAGAAAAATGTGCAGAATTAAATTTCCAACAAAATGATACCTCACTTATGAGGATTGGTCAAAATATAAAAAAGATATGTGTGTTTTTAAGAATTTCTGACTTAGAAATATTCATCACCGGTTCAAAACAAGTGGTTCATTATAGTAATGATCCCTATTACCTAACCCTAACCCTAACCCTAACCCTA
>OZ012688.1:440000-442500 GCA_963942565.1 Maea johnstoni | reverse complement strand
TTTAGAGAGAAAAATGTGCAGAATTAAATTTCCAACAAAATGATACCTCACTTATGAGGATTGGTCAAAATATAAAAAAGATATGTGTGTTTTTAAGAATTTCTGACTTAGAAATATTCATCACCGGTTCAAAACAAGTGGTTCATTATAGTAATGATCCCTATTACCTAACCCTAACCCTAACCCTAACCCTAACCCTAACATCGCGCTCATCCATAACCCTAACCCTAACCCTAACCCTAACCCTAGACAATCGTTTAGAGAGAAAAATGTGCAGAATTAAATTTCCAACAAAATGATACCTCACTTATGAGGATTGGTCAAAATATAAAAAAGATATGTGTGTTTTTAAGAATTTCTGACTTAGAAATATTCATCACCGGTTCAAAACAAGTGGTTCATTATAGTAATGGTCCCTATTACCTAACCCTAACCCTAACCCTAACCCTAACCCTAACCCTAACATCGCGCTCATCCACAACCCTAACCCTAACCCTAACCCTAACCCTAACCCTAGACAATCGTTTAGAGAGAAAAATGTGCAGAATTAAATTTCGAACAAAATGATACCTCACTTATGAGGATTGGTCAAAATATAAAAAAGATATGTGTGTTTTTAAGAATTTCTGACTTAGATATATTCATCACCGGTTCAAAACAAGTGGTTCATTATAGTAATGATCCCTATTACCTAACCCTAACCCTAACCCTAACCCTAACCCTAACCCTAACATCGCGCTCATCCATAACCCTAACCCTAACCCTAACCCTAACCCTAACCCTAACCCTAGAAAATCGTTTAGAGAGAAAAATGTGCAGAATTAAATTTCCAACAAAATGATACCTCACTTATGAGGATTGGTCAAAATATAAAAAAGATATGTGTGTTTTTAAGAATTTCTGACTTAGAAATATTCATCACCGGTTCAAAACAAGTGGTTCATTATAGTAATGATCCCTATTACCTAACCCTAACCCTAACCCTAACCCTAACCCTAACCCTAACCCTAACATCGCGCTCATCCATAACCCTAACCCTAACCCTAACCCTAACCCTAACCCTAGAAAATCGTTTAGAGAGAAAAATGTGCAGAATTAAATTTCCAACAAAATGATACCTCACTTATGAGGATTGGTCAAAATATAAAAAAGATATGTGTGTTTTTAAGAATTTCTGACTTAGAAATATTCATCACCGGTTCAAAACAAGTGGTTCATTATAGTAATGGTCCCTATTACCTAACCCTAACCCTAACCCTAACCCTAACCCTAACCCTAACATCGCGCTCATCCACAACCCTAACCCTAACCCTAACCCTAACCCTAACCCTAGACAATCGTTTAGAGAGAAAAATGTGCAGAATTAAATTTCCAACAAAATGATACCTCACTTATGAGGATTGGTCAAAATATAAAAAAGATATGTGTGTTTTTAAGAATTTCTGACTTAGAAATATTCATCACCGGTTCAAAACAAGTGGTTCATTATAGTAATGGTCCCTATTACCTAACCCTAACCCTAACCCTAACCCTAACCCTAACATCGCGCTCATCCATAACCCTAACCCTAACCCTAACCCTAACCCTAACCCTAGACAATCGTTTAGAGAGAAAAATGTGCAGAATTAAATTTCCAACAAAATGATACCTCACTTATGAGGATTGGTCAAAATATAAAAAAGATATGTGTGTTTTTAAGAATTTCTGACTTAGAAATATTCATCACCGGTTCAAAACAAGTGGTTCATTATAGTAATGGTCCCTATTACCTAACCTTAACCCTAACCCTAACCCTAACCCTAACCCTAACCCTAACATCGCGCTCATCCACAACCCTAACCCTAACCCTAACCCTAACCCTAACCCTAGACAATCGTTTAGAGAGAAAAATGTGCAGAATTAAATTTCCAACAAAATGATACCTCACTTATGAGGATTGGTCAAAATATAAAAAAGATATGTGTGTTTTTAAGAATTTCTGACTTAGAAATATTCATCACCGGTTCAAAACAAGTGGTTCATTATAGTAATGATCCCTATTACCTAACCCTAACCCTAACCCTAACCCTAACCCTAACATCGCGCTCATCCATAACCCTAACCCTAACCCTAACCCTAACCCTAACCCTAGAAAATCGTTTAGAGAGAAAAATGTGCAGAATTAAATTTCCAACAAAATGATACCTCACTTATGAGGATTGGTCAAAATATAAAAAAGATATGTGTGTTTTTAAGAATTTCTGACTTAGAAATATTCATCACCGGTTCAAAACAAGTGGTTCATTATAGTAATGGTCCCTATTACCTAACCCTAACCCTAACCCTAACCCTAACCCTAACCCTAACATCGCGCTCATCCACAACCCTAACCCTAACCCTAACCCTAACCCTAACCCTAGACAATCGTTTAGAGAGAAAAATGTGCAGAATTAAATTTCCAACAAAATGATACCTCACTTATGAGGATTGGTCAAAATATAAAAAAGATATGTGTGTTTTT
>OZ012688.1:427500-435000 GCA_963942565.1 Maea johnstoni | reverse complement strand
CTAACCCTAGAAAATCGTTTAGAGAGAAAAATGTGCAGAATTAAATTTCCAACAAAATGATACCTCACTTATGAGGATTGGTCAAAATATAAAAAAGATATGTGTGTTTTTAAGAATTTCTGACTTAGAAATATTCATCACCGGTTCAAAACAAGTGGTTCATTATAGTAATGATCCCTATTACCTAACCCTAACCCTAACCCTAACCCTAACCCTAACCCTAACATCGCGCTCATCCATAACCCTAACCCTAACCCTAACCCTAACCCTAACCCTAACCCTAGACAATCGTTTAGAGAGAAAAATGTGCAGAATTAAATTTCCAACAAAATGATACCTCACTTATGAGGATTGGTCAAAATATAAAAAAGATATGTGTGTTTTTAAGAATTTCTGACTTAGAAATATTCATCACCGGTTCAAAACAAGTGGTTCATTATAGTAATGATCCCTATTACCTAACCCTAACCCTAACCCTAACCCTAACCCTAACCCTAACATCGCGCTCATCCATAACCCTAACCCTAACCCTAACCCTAACCCTAACCCTAGAAAATCGTTTAGAGAGAAAAATGTGCAGAATTAAATTTCCAACAAAATGATACCTCACTTATGAGGATTGGTCAAAATATAAAAAAGATATGTGTGTTTTTAAGAATTTCTGACTTAGAAATATTCATCACCGGTTCAAAACAAGTGGTTCATTATAGTAATGATCCCTATTTCCTAACCCTAACCCTAACCCTAACCCTAACCCTAACCCTAACATCGCGCTCATCCATAACCCTAACCCTAACCCTAACCCTAACCCTAACCCTAGACAATCGTTTAGAGAGAAAAATGTGCAGAATTAAATTTCCAACAAAATGATACCTCACTTATGAGGATTGGTCAAAATATAAAAAAGATATGTGTGTTTTTAAGAATTTCTGACTTAGAAATATTCATCACCGGTTCAAAACAAGTGGTTCATTATAGTAATGATCCCTATTACCTAACCCTAACCCTAACCCTAACCCTAACCCTAACCCTAACATCGCGCTCATCCATAACCCTAACCCTAACCCTTACCCTAACCCTAACCCTAGAAAATCGTTTAGAGAGAAAAATGTGCAGAATTAAATTTCCAACAAAATGATACCTCACTTATGAGGATTGGTCAAAATATAAAAAAGATATGTGTGTTTTTAAGAATTTCTGACTTAGAAATATTCATCACCGGTTCAAAACAAGTGGTTCATTATAGTAATGATCCCTATTACCTAACCCTAACCCTAACCCTAACCCTAACCCTAACCCTTACCCTAACCCTAACCCTAACATCGCGCTCATCCATAACCCTAACCCTAACCCTAACCCTAACCCTAACCCTAGACAATCGTTTAGAGAGAAAAATATGCAGAATTAAATTTCCAACAAAATGATACCTCACTTATGAGGATTGGTCAAAATATAAAAAAGATATGTGTGTTTTTAAGAATTTCTGACTTAGAAATATTCATCACCGGTTCAAAACAAGTGGTTCATTATAGTAATGGTCCCTATTACCTAACCCTAACCCTAACCCTAACCCTAACCCTAACCCTAACATCGCGCTCATCCACAACCCTAACCCCAACCCTAACCCTAACCCTAACCCTAACCCTAGACAATCGTTTAGAGAGAAAAATGTGCAGAATTAAATTTCCAACAAAATGATACCTCACTTATGAGGATTGGTCAAAATATAAAAAAGATATGTGTGTTTTTAAGAATTTCTGACTTAGAAATATTCATCACCGGTTCAAAACAAGTGGTTCATTATAGTAATGATCCCTATTACCTAACCCTAACCCTAACCCTAACCCTAACATCGCGCTCATCCATAACCCTAACCCTAACCCTAACCCTAACCCTAACCCTAGAAAATCGTTTAGAGAGAAAAATGTGCAGAATTAAATTTCCAACAAAATGATACCTCACTTATGAGGATTGGTCAAAATATAAAAAAGATATGTGTGTTTTTAAGAATTTCTGACTTAGAAATATTCATCACCGGTTCAAAACAAGTGGTTCATTATAGTAATGATCCCTATTACCTAACCCTAACCCTAACCCTAACCCTAACCCTAACCCTAACCCTAACATCGCGCTCATCCATAACCCTAACCCTAACCCTAACCCTAACCCTAACCCTAGACAATCGTTTAGAGAGAAAAATGTGCAGAATTAAATTTCCAACAAAATGATACCTCACTTATGAGGATTGGTCAAAATATAAAAAAGATATGTGTGTTTTTAAGAATTTCTGACTTAGAAATATTCATCACCGGTTCAAAACAAGTGGTTCATTGTAGTAATGGTCCCTATTACCTAACCCTAACCCTAACCCTAACCCTAACCCTAACCCTAACATCGCGCTCATCCACAACCCTAACCCTAACCCTAACCCTAACCCTAACCCTAACCCTAGACAATCGTTTAGAGAGAAAAATGTGCAGAATTAAATTTCCAACAAAATGATACCTCACTTATGAGGATTGGTCAAAATATAAAAAAGATATGTGTGTTTTTAAGAATTTCTGACTTAGAAATATTCATCACCGGTTCAAAACAAGTGGTTCATTATAGTAATGGTCCCTATTACCTAACCCTAACCCTAACCCTAACCCTAACCCTAACATCGCGCTCATCCACAACCCTAACCCTAACCCTAACCCTAACCCTAACCCTAACCCTAGACAATCGTTTAGAGAGAAAAATGTGCAGAATTAAATTTCCAACAAAATGATACCTCACTTATGAGGATTGGTCAAAATATAAAAAAGATATGTGTGTTTTTAAGAATTTCTGACTTAGAAATATTCATCACCGGTTCAAAACAAGTGGTTCATTATAGTAATGATCCCTATTACCTAACCCTAACCCTAACCCTAACCCTAACCCTAACATCGCGCTCATCCATAACCCTAACCCTAACCCTAACCCTAACCCTAACCCTAGAAAATCGTTTAGAGAGAAAAATGTGCAGAATTAAATTTCCAACAAAATGATACCTCACTTATGAGGATTGGTCAAAATATAAAAAAGATATGTGTGTTTTTAAGAATTTCTGACTTAGAAATATTCATCACCGGTTCAAAACAAGTGGTTCATTATAGTAATGATCCCTATTACCTAACCCTAACCCTAACCCTAACCCTAACCCTAACATCGCGCTCATCCATAACCCTAACCCTAACCCTAACCCTAACCCTAACCCTAGACAATCGTTTAGAGAGAAAAATGTGCAGAATTAAATTTCCAACAAAATGATACCTCACTTATGAGGATTGGTCAAAATATAAAAAAGATATGTGTGTTTTTAAGAATTTCTGACTTAGATATATTCATCACCGGTTCAAAACAAGTGGTTCATTATAGTAATGATCCCTATTACCTAACCCTAACCCTAACCCTAACCCTAACCCTAACATCGCACTCATCCATAACCCTAACCCTAACCCTAACCCTAACCCTAACCCTAGAAAATCGTTTAGAGAGAAAAATGTGCAGAATTAAATTTCCAACAAAATGATACCTCACTTATGAGGATTGGTCAAAATATAAAAAAGATATGTGTGTTTTTAAGAGTTTCTGACTTAGAAATATTCATCACCGGTTCAAAACAAGTGGTTCATTTTAGTAATGATCCCTATTACCTAACCCTAACCCTAACCCTAACCCTAACCCTAACATCGCGCTCATCCATAACCCTAACCCTAACCCTAACCCTAACCCTAACCCTAGACAATCGTTTAGAGAGAAAAATGTGCAGAATTAAATTTCCAACAAAATGATACCTCACTTATGAGGATTGGTCAAAATATAAAAAAGATATGTGTGTTTTTAAGAATTTCTGACTTAGAAATATTCATCACCGGTTCAAAACAAGTGGTTCATTATAGTAATGGTCCCTATTACCTAACCCTAACCCTAACCCTAACCCTAACCCTAACCCTAACATCGCGCTCATCCACAACCCTAACCCTAACCCTAACCCTAACCCTAACCCTAGACAATCGTTTAGAGAGAAAAATGTGCAGAATTAAATTTCCAACAAAATGATACCTCACTTATGAGGATTGGTCAAAATATAAAAAAGATATGTGTGTTTTTAAGAATTTCTGACTTAGAAATATTCATCACCGGTTCAAAACAAGTGGTTCATTATAGTAATGATCCCTATTACCTAACCCTAACCCTAACCCTAACTCTAACCCTAACATCGCGCTCATCCATAACCCTAACCCTAACCCTAACCCTAACCCTAACCCTAGAAAATCGTTTAGAGAGAAAAATGTGCAGAATTAAATTTCCAACAAAATGATACCTCACTTATGAGGATTGGTCAAAATATAAAAAAGATATGTGTGTTTTTAAGAATTTCTGACTTAGAAATATTCATCACCGGTTCAAAACAAGTGGTTCATTATAGTAATGATCCCTATTTCCTAACCCTAACCCTAACCCTAACCCTAACCCTAACATCGCGCTCATCCATAACCCTAACCCTAACCCTAACCCTAACCCTAACATCGCGCTCATCCATAACCCTAACCCTAACCCTAACCCTAACCCTAACCCTAACCCTTGTCAATCGTTTAGAGAGAAAAATGTGCAGAATTAAATTTCCAACAAAATGATACCTCACTTATGAGGATTGGTCAAAATATAAAAAAGATATGTGTGTTTTTAAGAATTTCTGACTTAGAAATATTCATCACCGGTTCAAAACAAGTGGTTCATTATAGTAATGATCCCTATTACCTAACCCTAACCCTAACCCTAACCCTAACCCTAACCCTAACATCGCGCTCATCCATAACCCTAACCCTAACCCTAACCCTAACCCTAACCCTAGAAAATCGTTTAGAGAGAAAAATGTGCAGAATTAAATTTCCAACAAAATGATACCTCACTTATGAGGATTGGTCAAAATATAAAAAAGATATGTGTGTTTTTAAGAATTTCTGACTTAGAAATATTCATCACCGGTTCAAAACAAGTGGTTCATTATAGTAATGATCCCTATTACCTAACCCTAACCCTAACCCTAACCCTAACCCTAACCCTTACCCTAACCCTAACCCTAACATCGCGCTCATCCATAACCCTAACCCTAACCCTAACCCTAACCCTAACCCTAGACAATCGTTTAGAGAGAAAAATGTGCAGAATTAAATTTCCAACAAAATGATACCTCACTTATGAGGATTGGTCAAAATATAAAAAAGATATGTGTGTTTTTAAGAATTTCTGACTTAGAAATATTCATCACCGGTTCAAAACAAGTGGTTCATTATAGTAATGGTCCCTATTACCTAACCCTAACCCTAACCCTAACCCTAACCCTAACATCGCGCTCATCCATAACCCTAACCCTAACCCTAACCCTAACCCTAACCCTAACCCTAGAAAATCGTTTAGAGAGAAAAATGTGCAGAATTAAATTTCCAACAAAATGATACCTCACTTATGAGGATTGGTCAAAATATAAAAAAGATATGTGTGTTTTTAAGAATTTCTGACTTAGAAATATTCATCACCGGTTCAAAACAAGTGGTTCATTATAGTAATGATCCCTATCACCTAACCCTAACCCTAACCCTAACCCTAACCCTAACATCGCGCTCATCCATAACCCTAACCCTAACCCTAACCCTAACCCTAGACAATCGTTTAGAGAGAAAAATGTGCAGAATTAAATTTCCAACAAAATGATACCTCACTTATGAGGATTGGTCAAAATATAAAAAAGATATGTGTGTTTTTAAGAATTTCTGACTTAGAAATATTCATCACCGGTTCAAAACAAGTGGTTCATTATAGTAATGGTCCCTATTACCTAACCCTAACCCTAACCCTAACCCTAACCCTAACCCTAACATCGCGCTCATCCACAACCCTAACCCTAACCCTAACCCTAACCCTAACCCTAGACAATCGTTTAGAGAGAAAAATGTGCAGAATTAAATTTCCAACAAAATGATACCTCACTTATGAGGATTGGTCAAAATATAAAAAAGATATGTGTGTTTTTAAGAATTTCTGACTTAGATATATTCATCACCGGTTCAAAACAAGTGGTTCATTATAGTAATGATCCCTATTACCTAACCCTAACCCTAACCCTAACCCTAACCCTAACATCGCACTCATCCATAACCCTAACCCTAACCCTAACCCTAACCCTAACCCTAACCCTAGAAAATCGTTTAGAGAGAAAAATGTGCAGAATTAAATTTCCAACAAAATGATACCTCACTTATGAGGATTGGTCAAAATATAAAAAAGATATGTGTGTTTTTAAGAATTTCTGACTTAGAAATATTCATCACCGGTTCAAAACAAGTGGTTCATTATAGTAATGATCCCTATTACCTAACCCTAACCCTAACCCTAACCCTAACCCTAACATCGCGCTCATCCATAACCCTAACCCTAACCCTAACCCTAACCCTAACCCTAGACAATCGTTTAGAGAGAAAAATGTGCAGAATTAAATTTCCAACAAAATGATACCTCACTTATGAGGATTGGTCAAAATATAAAAAAGATATGTGTGTTTTTAAGAATTTCTGACTTAGAAATATTCATCACCGGTTCAAAACAAGTGGTTCATTATAGTAATGGTCCCTATGACCTAACCCTAACCCTAACCCTAACCCTAACCCTAACCCTAACATCGCGCTCATCCATAACCCTAACCCTAACCCTAACCCTAACCCTAACCCTAGACAATCGTTTAGAGAGAAAAATGTGCAGAATTAAATTTCCAACAAAATGATACCTCACTTATGAGGATTGGTCAAAATATAAAAAAGATATGTGTGTTTTTAAGAATTTCTGACTTAGAAATATTCATCACCGGTTCAAAACAAGTGGTTCATTATAGTAATGATCCCTATTACCTAACCCTAACCCTAACCCTAACCCTAACCCTAACATCGCGCTCATCCATAACCCTAACCCTAACCCTAACCCTAACCCTAACCCTAGAAAATCGTTTAGAGAGAAAAATGTGCAGAATTAAATTTCCAACAAAATGATACCTCACTTATGAGGATTGGTCAAAATATAAAAAAGATATGTGTGTTTTTAAGAATTTCTGACTTAGAAATATTCATCACCGGTTCAAAACAAGTGGTTCATTATAGTAATGATCCCTATTACCTAACCCTAACCCTAACCCTAACCCTAACCCTAACCCTTACCCTAACCCTAACCCTAACATCGCGCTCATCCATAACCCTAACCCTAACCCTAACCCTAACCCTAACCCTAGACAATCGTTTAGAGAGAAAAATGTGCAGAATTAAATTTCCAACAAAATGATACCTCACTTATGAGGATTGGTCAAAATATAAAAAAGATATGTGTGTTTTTAAGAATTTCTGACTTAGAAATATTCATCACCGGTTCAAAACAAGTGGTTCATTATAGTAATGGTCCCTATTACCTAACCCTAACCCTAACCCT
>OZ012688.1:405000-417500 GCA_963942565.1 Maea johnstoni | reverse complement strand
TTTCTGACTTAGATATATTCATCACCGGTTCAAAACAAGTGGTTCATTATAGTAATGATCCCTATTACCTAACCCTAACCCTAACCCTAACCCTAACCCTAACCCTAACATCGCGCTCATCCATAACCCTAACCCTAACCCTAACCCTAACCCTAACCCTAACCCTAGAAAATCGTTTAGAGAGAAAAATGTGCAGAATTAAATTTCCAACAAAATGATACCTCACTTATGAGGATTGGTCAAAATATAAAAAAGATATGTGTGTTTTTAAGAATTTCTGACTTAGAAATATTCATCACCGGTTCAAAACAAGTGGTTCATTATAGTAATGATCCCTATTACCTAACCCTAACCCTAACCCTAACCCTAACCCTAACCCTAACATCGCGCTCATCCATAACCCTAACCCTAACCCTAACCCTAACCCTAACCCTAACCCTAGACAATCGTTTAGAGAGAAAAATGTGCAGAATTAAATTTCCAACAAAATGATACCTCACTTATGAGGATTGGTCAAAATATAAAAAAGATATGTGTGTTTTTAAGAATTTCTGACTTAGATATATTCATCACCGGTTCAAAACAAGTGGTTCATTATAGTAATGATCCCTATTACCTAACCCTAACCCTAACCCTAACCCTAACCCTAACCCTAACATCGCACTCATCCATAACCCTAACCCTAACCCTAACCCTAACCCTAACCCTAACCCTAGAAAATCGTTTAGAGAGAAAAATGTGCAGAATTAAATTTCCAACAAAATGATACCTCACTTATGAGGATTGGTCAAAATATAAAAAAGATATGTGTGTTTTTAAGAATTTCTGACTTAGAAATATTCATCACCGGTTCAAAACAAGTGGTTCATTATAGTAATGATCCCTATTACCTAACCCTAACCCTAACCCTAACCCTAACCCTAACATCGCGCTCATCCATAACCCTAACCCTAACCCTAACCCTAACCCTAACCCTAGACAATCGTTTAGAGAGAAAAATGTGCAGAATTAAATTTCCAACAAAATGATACCTCACTTATGAGGATTGGTCAAAATATAAAAAAGATATGTGTGTTTTTAAGAATTTCTGACTTAGAAATATTCATCACCGGTTCAAAACAAGTGGTTCATTATAGTAATGGTCCCTATTACCTAACCCTAACCCTAACCCTAACCCTAACCCTAACATCGCGCTCATCCACAACCCTAACCCTAACCCTAACCCTAACCCTAACCCTAGACAATCGTTTAGAGAGAAAAATGTGCAGAATTAAATTTCCAACAAAATGATACCTCACTTATGAGGATTGGTCAAAATATAAAAAAGATATGTGTGTTTTTAAGAATTTCTGACTTAGAAATATTCATCACCGGTTCAAAACAAGTGGTTCATTATAGTAATGATCCCTATTACCTAACCCTAACCCTAACCCTAACCCTAACCCTAACCCTAACATCGCGCTCATCCATAACCCTAACCCTAACCCTAACCCTAACCCTAACCCTAGAAAATCGTTTAGAGAGAAAAATGTGCAGAATTAAATTTCCAACAAAATGATACCTCACTTATGAGGATTGGTCAAAATATAAAAAAGATATGTGTGTTTTTAAGAATTTCTGACTTAGAAATATTCATCACCGGTTCAAAACAAGTGGTTCATTATAGTAATGATCCCTATTTCCTAACCCTAACCCTAACCCTAACCCTAACCCTAACCCTAACATCGCGCTCATCCATAACCCTAACCCTAACCCTAACCCTAACCCTAACCCTAACCCTAGACAATCGTTTAGAGAGAAAAATGTGCAGAATTAAATTTCCAACAAAATGATACCTCACTTATGAGGATTGGTCAAAATATAAAAAAGATATGTGTGTTTTTAAGAATTTCTGACTTAGAAATATTCATCACCGGTTCAAAACAAGTGGTTCATTATAGTAATGATCCCTATTACCTAACCCTAACCCTAACCCTAACCCTAACCCTAACCCTAACATCGCGCTCATCCATAACCCTAACCCTAACCCTTACCCTAACCCTAACCCTAGAAAATCGTTTAGAGAGAAAAATGTGCAGAATTAAATTTCCAACAAAATGATACCTCACTTATGAGGATTGGTCAAAATATAAAAAAGATATGTGTGTTTTTAAGAATTTCTGACTTAGAAATATTCATCACCGGTTCAAAACAAGTGGTTCATTATAGTAATGATCCCTATTACCTAACCCTAACCCTAACCCTAACCCTAACCCTAACCCTTACCCTAACCCTAACCCTAACATCGCGCTCATCCATAACCCTAACCCTAACCCTAACCCTAACCCTAACCCTAGACAATCGTTTAGAGAGAAAAATATGCAGAATTAAATTTCCAACAAAATGATACCTCACTTATGAGGATTGGTCAAAATATAAAAAAGATATGTGTGTTTTTAAGAATTTCTGACTTAGAAATATTCATCACCGGTTCAAAACAAGTGGTTCATTATAGTAATGGTCCCTATTACCTAACCCTAACCCTAACCCTAACCCTAACCCTAACATCGCGCTCATCCACAACCCTAACCCCAACCCTAACCCTAACCCTAACCCTAACCCTAGACAATCGTTTAGAGAGAAAAATGTGCAGAATTAAATTTCCAACAAAATGATACCTCACTTATGAGGATTGGTCAAAATATAAAAAAGATATGTGTGTTTTTAAGAATTTCTGACTTAGAAATATTCATCACCGGTTCAAAACAAGTGGTTCATTATAGTAATGATCCCTATTACCTAACCCTAACCCTAACCCTAACCCTAACATCGCGCTCATCCATAACCCTAACCCTAACCCTAACCCTAACCCTAACCCTAGAAAATCGTTTAGAGAGAAAAATGTGCAGAATTAAATTTCCAACAAAATGATACCTCACTTATGAGGATTGGTCAAAATATAAAAAAGATATGTGTGTTTTTAAGAATTTCTGACTTAGAAATATTCATCACCGGTTCAAAACAAGTGGTTCATTATAGTAATGATCCCTATTACCTAACCCTAACCCTAACCCTAACCCTAACCCTAACCCTAACCCTAACATCGCGCTCATCCATAACCCTAACCCTAACCCTAACCCTAACCCTAACCCTAGACAATCGTTTAGAGAGAAAAATGTGCAGAATTAAATTTCCAACAAAATGATACCTCACTTATGAGGATTGGTCAAAATATAAAAAAGATATGTGTGTTTTTAAGAATTTCTGACTTAGAAATATTCATCACCGGTTCAAAACAAGTGGTTCATTGTAGTAATGGTCCCTATTACCTAACCCTAACCCTAACCCTAACCCTAACCCTAACATCGCGCTCATCCACAACCCTAACCCTAACCCTAACCCTAACCCTAACCCTAACCCTAGACAATCGTTTAGAGAGAAAAATGTGCAGAATTAAATTTCCAACAAAATGATACCTCACTTATGAGGATTGGTCAAAATATAAAAAAGATATGTGTGTTTTTAAGAATTTCTGACTTAGAAATATTCATCACCGGTTCAAAACAAGTGGTTCATTATAGTAATGATCCCTATTTCCTAACCCTAACCCTAACCCTAACCCTAACCCTAACCCTAACATCGCGCTCATCCATAACCCTAACCCTAACCCTAACCCTAACCCTAACCCTAGACAATCGTTTAGAGAGAAAAATGTGCAGAATTAAATTTCCAACAAAATGATACCTCACTTATGAGGATTGGTCAAAATATAAAAAAGATATGTGTGTTTTTAAGAATTTCTGACTTAGAAATATTCATCACCGGTTCAAAACAAGTGGTTCATTATAGTAATGATCCCTATTACCTAACCCTAACCCTAACCCTAACCCTAACCCTAACCCTAACATCGCGCTCATCCATAACCCTAACCCTAACCCTTACCCTAACCCTAACCCTAGAAAATCGTTTAGAGAGAAAAATGTGCAGAATTAAATTTCCAACAAAATGATACCTCACTTATGAGGATTGGTCAAAATATAAAAAAGATATGTGTGTTTTTAAGAATTTCTGACTTAGAAATATTCATCACCGGTTCAAAACAAGTGGTTCATTATAGTAATGATCCCTATTACCTAACCCTAACCCTAACCCTAACCCTAACCCTAACCCTTACCCTAACCCTAACCCTAACATCGCGCTCATCCATAACCCTAACCCTAACCCTAACCCTAACCCTAACCCTAGACAATCGTTTAGAGAGAAAAATATGCAGAATTAAATTTCCAACAAAATGATACCTCACTTATGAGGATTGGTCAAAATATAAAAAAGATATGTGTGTTTTTAAGAATTTCTGACTTAGAAATATTCATCACCGGTTCAAAACAAGTGGTTCATTATAGTAATGGTCCCTATTACCTAACCCTAACCCTAACCCTAACCCTAACCCTAACCCTAACATCGCGCTCATCCACAACCCTAACCCCAACCCTAACCCTAACCCTAACCCTAACCCTAGACAATCGTTTAGAGAGAAAAATGTGCAGAATTAAATTTCCAACAAAATGATACCTCACTTATGAGGATTGGTCAAAATATAAAAAAGATATGTGTGTTTTTAAGAATTTCTGACTTAGAAATATTCATCACCGGTTCAAAACAAGTGGTTCATTATAGTAATGATCCCTATTACCTAACCCTAACCCTAACCCTAACCCTAACATCGCGCTCATCCATAACCCTAACCCTAACCCTAACCCTAACCCTAACCCTAGAAAATCGTTTAGAGAGAAAAATGTGCAGAATTAAATTTCCAACAAAATGATACCTCACTTATGAGGATTGGTCAAAATATAAAAAAGATATGTGTGTTTTTAAGAATTTCTGACTTAGAAATATTCATCACCGGTTCAAAACAAGTGGTTCATTATAGTAATGATCCCTATTACCTAACCCTAACCCTAACCCTAACCCTAACCCTAACCCTAACATCGCGCTCATCCATAACCCTAACCCTAACCCTAACCCTAACCCTAACCCTAGACAATCGTTTAGAGAGAAAAATGTGCAGAATTAAATTTCCAACAAAATGATACCTCACTTATGAGGATTGGTCAAAATATAAAAAAGATATGTGTGTTTTTAAGAATTTCTGACTTAGAAATATTCATCACCGGTTCAAAACAAGTGGTTCATTGTAGTAATGGTCCCTATTACCTAACCCTAACCCTAACCCTAACCCTAACCCTAACCCTAACATCGCGCTCATCCACAACCCTAACCCTAACCCTAACCCTAACCCTAACCCTAACCCTAGACAATCGTTTAGAGAGAAAAATGTGCAGAATTAAATTTCCAACAAAATGATACCTCACTTATGAGGATTGGTCAAAATATAAAAAAGATATGTGTGTTTTTAAGAATTTCTGACTTAGAAATATTCATCACCGGTTCAAAACAAGTGGTTCATTATAGTAATGGTCCCTATTACCTAACCCTAACCCTAACCCTAACCCTAACCCTAACATCGCGCTCATCCACAACCCTAACCCTAACCCTAACCCTAACCCTAACCCTAACCCTAGACAATCGTTTAGAGAGAAAAATGTGCAGAATTAAATTTCCAACAAAATGATACCTCACTTATGAGGATTGGTCAAAATATAAAAAAGATATGTGTGTTTTTAAGAATTTCTGACTTAGAAATATTCATCACCGGTTCAAAACAAGTGGTTCATTATAGTAATGATCCCTATTACCTAACCCTAACCCTAACCCTAACCCTAACCCTAACATCGCGCTCATCCATAACCCTAACCCTAACCCTAACCCTAACCCTAGAAAATCGTTTAGAGAGAAAAATGTGCAGAATTAAATTTCCAACAAAATGATACCTCACTTATGAGGATTGGTCAAAATATAAAAAAGATATGTGTGTTTTTAAGAATTTCTGACTTAGAAATATTCATCACCGGTTCAAAACAAGTGGTTCATTATAGTAATGATCCCTATTACCTAACCCTAACCCTAACCCTAACCCTAACCCTAACATCGCGCTCATCCATAACCCTAACCCTAACCCTAACCCTAACCCTAACCCTAGACAATCGTTTAGAGAGAAAAATGTGCAGAATTAAATTTCCAACAAAATGATACCTCACTTATGAGGATTGGTCAAAATATAAAAAAGATATGTGTGTTTTTAAGAATTTCTGACTTAGATATATTCATCACCGGTTCAAAACAAGTGGTTCATTATAGTAATGATCCCTATTACCTAACCCTAACCCTAACCCTAACCCTAACCCTAACCCTAACATCGCACTCATCCATAACCCTAACCCTAACCCTAACCCTAACCCTAACCCTAGAAAATCGTTTAGAGAGAAAAATGTGCAGAATTAAATTTCCAACAAAATGATACCTCACTTATGAGGATTGGTCAAAATATAAAAAAGATATGTGTGTTTTTAAGAGTTTCTGACTTAGAAATATTCATCACCGGTTCAAAACAAGTGGTTCATTTTAGTAATGATCCCTATTACCTAACCCTAACCCTAACCCTAACCCTAACCCTAACATCGCGCTCATCCATAACCCTAACCCTAACCCTAACCCTAACCCTAACCCTAGACAATCGTTTAGAGAGAAAAATGTGCAGAATTAAATTTCCAACAAAATGATACCTCACTTATGAGGATTGGTCAAAATATAAAAAAGATATGTGTGTTTTTAAGAATTTCTGACTTAGAAATATTCATCACCGGTTCAAAACAAGTGGTTCATTATAGTAATGGTCCCTATTACCTAACCCTAACCCTAACCCTAACCCTAACCCTAACCCTAACATCGCGCTCATCCACAACCCTAACCCTAACCCTAACCCTAACCCTAACCCTAGACAATCGTTTAGAGAGAAAAATGTGCAGAATTAAATTTCCAACAAAATGATACCTCACTTATGAGGATTGGTCAAAATATAAAAAAGATATGTGTGTTTTTAAGAATTTCTGACTTAGAAATATTCATCACCGGTTCAAAACAAGTGGTTCATTATAGTAATGATCCCTATTACCTAACCCTAACCCTAACCCTAACTCTAACCCTAACATCGCGCTCATCCATAACCCTAACCCTAACCCTAACCCTAACCCTAACCCTAGAAAATCGTTTAGAGAGAAAAATGTGCAGAATTAAATTTCCAACAAAATGATACCTCACTTATGAGGATTGGTCAAAATATAAAAAAGATATGTGTGTTTTTAAGAATTTCTGACTTAGAAATATTCATCACCGGTTCAAAACAAGTGGTTCATTATAGTAATGATCCCTATTTCCTAACCCTAACCCTAACCCTAACCCTAACCCTAACATCGCGCTCATCCATAACCCTAACCCTAACCCTAACCCTAACCCTAACATCGCGCTCATCCATAACCCTAACCCTAACCCTAACCCTAACCCTAACCCTAACCCTTGTCAATCGTTTAGAGAGAAAAATGTGCAGAATTAAATTTCCAACAAAATGATACCTCACTTATGAGGATTGGTCAAAATATAAAAAAGATATGTGTGTTTTTAAGAATTTCTGACTTAGAAATATTCATCACCGGTTCAAAACAAGTGGTTCATTATAGTAATGATCCCTATTACCTAACCCTAACCCTAACCCTAACCCTAACCCTAACCCTAACATCGCGCTCATCCATAACCCTAACCCTAACCCTAACCCTAACCCTAAGAAAATCGTTTAGAGAGAAAAATGTGCAGAATTAAATTTCCAACAAAATGATACCTCACTTATGAGGATTGGTCAAAATATAAAAAAGATATGTGTGTTTTTAAGAATTTCTGACTTAGAAATATTCATCACCGGTTCAAAACAAGTGGTTCATTATAGTAATGATCCCTATTACCTAACCCTAACCCTAACCCTAACCCTAACCCTAACCCTTACCCTAACCCTAACCCTAACATCGCGCTCATCCATAACCCTAACCCTAACCCTAACCCTAACCCTAACCCTAGACAATCGTTTAGAGAGAAAAATGTGCAGAATTAAATTTCCAACAAAATGATACCTCACTTATGAGGATTGGTCAAAATATAAAAAAGATATGTGTGTTTTTAAGAATTTCTGACTTAGAAATATTCATCACCGGTTCAAAACAAGTGGTTCATTATAGTAATGGTCCCTATTACCTAACCCTAACCCTAACCCTAACCCTAACCCTAACACATCGCGCTCATCCATAACCCTAACCCTAACCCTAACCCTAACCCTAACCCTAACCCTAGAAAATCGTTTAGAGAGAAAAATGTGCAGAATTAAATTTCCAACAAAATGATACCTCACTTATGAGGATTGGTCAAAATATAAAAAAGATATGTGTGTTTTTAAGAATTTCTGACTTAGAAATATTCATCACCGGTTCAAAACAAGTGGTTCATTATAGTAATGATCCCTATCACCTAACCCTAACCCTAACCCTAACCCTAACCCTAACATCGCGCTCATCCATAACCCTAACCCTAACCCTAACCCTAACCCTAGACAATCGTTTAGAGAGAAAAATGTGCAGAATTAAATTTCCAACAAAATGATACCTCACTTATGAGGATTGGTCAAAATATAAAAAAGATATGTGTGTTTTTAAGAATTTCTGACTTAGAAATATTCATCACCGGTTCAAAACAAGTGGTTCATTATAGTAATGGTCCCTATTACCTACCTAACCCTAACCCTAACCCTAACCCTAACCCTAACCCTAACATCGCGCTCATCCACAACCCTAACCCTAACCCTAACCCTAACCCTAACCCTAGACAATCGTTTAGAGAGAAAAATGTGCAGAATTAAATTTCCAACAAAATGATACCTCACTTATGAGGATTGGTCAAAATATAAAAAAGATATGTGTGTTTTTAAGAATTTCTGACTTAGATATATTCATCACCGGTTCAAAACAAGTGGTTCATTATAGTAATGATCCCTATTACCTAACCCTAACCCTAACCCTAACCCTAACCCTAACATCGCACTCATCCATAACCCTAACCCTAACCCTAACCCTAACCCTAACCCTAACCCTAGAAAATCGTTTAGAGAGAAAAATGTGCAGAATTAAATTTCCAACAAAATGATACCTCACTTATGAGGATTGGTCAAAATATAAAAAAGATATGTGTGTTTTTAAGAATTTCTGACTTAGAAATATTCATCACCGGTTCAAAACAAGTGGTTCATTATAGTAATGATCCCTATTACCTAACCCTAACCCTAACCCTAACCCTAACCCTAACATCGCGCTCATCCATAACCCTAACCCTAACCCTAACCCTAACCCTAACCCTAGACAATCGTTTAGAGAGAAAAATGTGCAGAATTAAATTTCCAACAAAATGATACCTCACTTATGAGGATTGGTCAAAATATAAAAAAGATATGTGTGTTTTTAAGAATTTCTGACTTAGAAATATTCATCACCGGTTCAAAACAAGTGGTTCATTATAGTAATGGTCCCTATGACCTAACCCTAACCCTAACCCTAACCCTAACCCTAACCCTAACATCGCGCTCATCCATAACCCTAACCCTAACCCTAACCCTAACCCTAACCCTAGACAATCGTTTAGAGAGAAAAATGTGCAGAATTAAATTTCCAACAAAATGATACCTCACTTATGAGGATTGGTCAAAATATAAAAAAGATATGTGTGTTTTTAAGAATTTCTGACTTAGAAATATTCATCACCGGTTCAAAACAAGTGGTTCATTATAGTAATGATCCCTATTACCTAACCCTAACCCTAACCCTAACCCTAACCCTAACATCGCGCTCATCCATAACCCTAACCCTAACCCTAACCCTAACCCTAACCCTAGAAAATCGTTTAGAGAGAAAAATGTGCAGAATTAAATTTCCAACAAAATGATACCTCACTTATGAGGATTGGTCAAAATATAAAAAAGATATGTGTGTTTTTAAGAATTTCTGACTT
The DNA here is from genome assembly GCA_963942565.1 of Maea johnstoni. Lineage (NCBI taxonomy): Eukaryota > Metazoa > Annelida > Polychaeta > Spionida > Magelonidae > Maea > Maea johnstoni. Next base: position 407,519 of record OZ012688.1, on the reverse strand, counting down.
AGAAATATTCATCACCGGTTCAAAACAAGTGGTTCATTATAGTAATGATCCCTATTACCTAACCCTAACCCTAACCCTAACCCTAACCCTAACCCTTACCCTAACCCTAACCCTAACATCGCGCTCATCCATAACCCTAACCCTAACCCTAACCCTAACCCTAACCCTAGACAATCGTTTAGAGAGAAAAATGTGCAGAATTAAATTTCCAACAAAATGATACCTCACTTATGAGGATTGGTCAAAATATAAAAAAGATATGTGTGTTTTTAAGAATTTCTGACTTAGAAATATTCATCACCGGTTCAAAACAAGTGGTTCATTATAGTAATGGTCCCTATTACCTAACCCTAACCCTAACCCTAACCCTAACCCTAACCCTAACATCGCGCTCATCCACAACCCTAACCCCAACCCTAACCCTAACCCTAACCCTAACCCTAACCCTAGACAATCGTTTAGAGAGAAAAATGTGCAGAATTAAATTTCCAACAAAATGATACCTCACTTATGAGGATTGGTCAAAATATAAAAAAGATATGTGTGTTTTTAAGAATTTCTGACTTAGAAATATTCATCACCGGTTCAAAACAAGTGGTTCATTATAGTAATGATCCCTATTACCTAACCCTAACCCTAACCCTAACCCTAACCCTAACATCGCGCTCATCCATAACCCTAACCCTAACCCTAACCCTAACCCTAACCCTAACCCTAGAAAATCGTTTAGAGAGAAAAATGTGCAGAATTAAATTTCCAACAAAATGATACCTCACTTATGAGGATTGGTCAAAATATAAAAAAGATATGTGTGTTTTTAAGAATTTCTGACTTAGAAATATTCATCACTGGTTCAAAACAAGTGGTTCATTATAGTAATGATCCCTATTACCTAACCCTAACCCTAACCCTAACCCTAACCCTAACCCTAACATCGCGCTCATCCATAACCCTAACCCTAACCCTAACCCTAACCCTAACCCTAGACAATCGTTTAGAGAGAAAAATGTGCAGAATTAAATTTCCAACAAAATGATACCTCACTTATGAGGATTGGTCAAAATATAAAAAAGATATGTGTGTTTTTAAGAATTTCTGACTTAGAAATATTCATCACCGGTTCAAAACAAGTGGTTCATTATAGTAATGATCCCTATTTCCTAACCCTAACCCTAACCCTAACCCTAACCCTAACATCGCGCTCATCCACAACCCTAACCCTAACCCTAACCCTAACCCTAACCCTAACCCTAGACAATCGTTTAGAGAGAAAAATGTGCAGAATTAAATTTCCAACAAAATGATACCTCACTTATGAGGATTGGTCAAAATATAAAAAAGATATGTGTGTTTTTAAGAATTTCTGACTTAGAAATATTCATCACCGGTTCAAAACAAGTGGTTCATTATAGTAATGATCCCTATTACCTAACCCTAACCCTAACCCTAACCCTAACCCTAACATCGCGCTCATCCATAACCCTAACCCTAACCCTAACCCTAACCCTAACCCTAGAAAATCGTTTAGAGAGAAAAATGTGCAGAATTAAATTTCCAACAAAATGATACCTCACTTATGAGGATTGGTCAAAATATAAAAAAGATATGTGTGTTTTTAAGAATTTCTGACTTAGAAATATTCATCACCGGTTCAAAACAAGTGGTTCATTATAGTAATGATCCCTATTACCTAACCCTAACCCTAACCCTAACCCTAACCCTAACCCTTACCCTAACCCTAACCCTAACATCGCGCTCATCCATAACCCTAACCCTAACCCTAACCCTAACCCTAACCCTAGACAATCGTTTAGAGAGAAAAATGTGCAGAATTAAATTTCCAACAAAATGATACCTCACTTATGAGGATTGGTCAAAATATAAAAAAGATATGTGTGTTTTTAAGAATTTCTGACTTAGAAATATTCATCACCGGTTCAAAACAAGTGGTTCATTATAGTAATGGTCCCTATTACCTAACCCTAACCCTAACCCTAACCCTAACCCTAACCCTAACATCGCGCTCATCCACAACCCTAACCCCAACCCTAACCTTAACCCTAACCCTAACCCTAACCCTAGACAATCGTTTAGAGAGAAAAATGTGCAGAATTAAATTTCCAACAAAATGATACCTCACTTATGAGGATTGGTCAAAATATAAAAAAGATATGTGTGTTTTTAAGAATTTCTGACTTAGAAATATTCATCACCGGTTCAAAACAAGTGGTTCATTATAGTAATGATCCCTATTACCTAACCCTAACCCTAACCCTAACCCTAACCCTAACATCGCGCTCATCCATAACCCTAACCCTAACCCTAACCCTAACCCTAACCCTAGAAAATCGTTTAGAAAGAAAAATGTGCAGAATTAAATTTCCAACAAAATGATACCTCACTTATGAGGATTGGTCAAAATATAAAAAAGATATGTGTGTTTTTAAGAATTTCTGACTTAGAAATATTCATCACTGGTTCAAAACAAGTGGTTCATTATAGTAATGATCCCTATTACC
>OZ012688.1:397500-400000 GCA_963942565.1 Maea johnstoni | reverse complement strand
CTAACATCGCGCTCATCCATAACCCTAACCCTAACCCTAACCCTAACCCTAACCCTAGAAAATCGTTTAGAGAGAAAAATGTGCAGAATTAAATTTCCAACAAAATGATACCTCACTTATGAGGATTGGTCAAAATATAAAAAAGATATGTGTGTTTTTAAGAATTTCTGACTTAGAAATATTCATCACCGGTTCAAAACAAGTGGTTCATTATAGTAATGATCCCTATTACCTAACCCTAACCCTAACCCTAACCCTAACCCTAACCCTAACATCGCGCTCATCCATAACCCTAACCCTAACCCTAACCCTAACCCTAACCCTAGACAATCGTTTAGAGAGAAAAATGTGCAGAATTAAATTTCCAACAAAATGATACCTCACTTATGAGGATTGGTCAAAATATAAAAAAGATATGTGTGTTTTTAAGAATTTCTGACTTAGAAATATTCATCACCGGTTCAAAACAAGTGGTTCATTATAGTAATGATCCCTATTACCTAACCCTAACCCTAACCCTAACCCTAACCCTAACCCTAACATCGCGCTCATCCATAACCCTAACCCTAACCCTAACCCTAACCCTAACACTAACCCTAGACAATCGTTTAGAGAGAAAAATGTGCAGAATTAAATTTCCAACAAAATGATACCTCACTTATGAGGATTGGTCAAAATATAAAAAAGATATGTGTGTTTTTAAGAATTTCTGACTTAGAAATATTCATCACCGGTTCAAAACAAGTGGTTCATTATAGTAATGGTCCCTATTACCTAACCCTAACCCTAACCCTAACCCTAACCCTAACCCTAACATCGCGCTCATCCACAACCCTAACCCTAACCCTAACCCTAACCCTAACCCTAGACAATCGTTTAGAGAGAAAAATGTGCAGAATTAAATTTCCAACAAAATGATACCTCACTTATGAGGATTGGTCAAAATATAAAAAAGATATGTGTGTTTTTAAGAATTTCTGACTTAGATATATTCATCACCGGTTCAAAACAAGTGGTTCATTATAGTAATGATCCCTATTACCTAACCCTAACCCTAACCCTAACCCTAACCCTAACATCGCGCTCATCCATAACCCTAACCCTAACCCTAACCCTAACCCTAGAAAATCGTTTAGAGAGAAAAATGTGCAGAATTAAATTTCCAACAAAATGATACCTCACTTATGAGGATTGGTCAAAATATAAAAAAGATATGTGTGTTTTTAAGAATTTCTGACTTAGAAATATTCATCACCGGTTCAAAACAAGTGGTTCATTATAGTAATGATCCCTATTACCTAACCCTAACCCTAACCCTAACCCTAACCCTAACCCTAACATCGCGCTCATCCATAACCCTAACCCTAACCCTAACCCTAGACAATCGTTTAGAGAGAAAAATGTGCAGAATTAAATTTCCAACAAAATGATACCTCACTTATGAGGATTGGTCAAAATATAAAAAAGATATGTGTGTTTTTAAGAATTTCTGACTTAGAAATATTCATCACTGGTTCAAAACAAGTGGTTCATTATAGTAATGGTCCCTATTACCTAACCCTAACCCTAACCCTAACCCTAACCCTAACATCGCGCTCATCCACAACCCTAACCCTAACCCTAACCCTAACCCTAACCCTAACCCTAACCCTAGACAATCGTTTAGAGAGAAAAATGTGCAGAATTAAATTTCCAACAAAATGATACCTCACTTATGAGGATTGGTCAAAATATAAAAAAGATATGTGTGTTTTTAAGAATTTCTGACTTAGAAATATTCATCACCGGTTCAAAACAAGTGGTTCATTATAGTAATGATCCCTATTACCTAACCCTAACCCTAACCCTAACCCTAACCCTAACATCGCGCTCATCCATAACCCTTACCCTAACCCTAACCCTAACCCTAACCCTAGAAAATCGTTTAGAGAGAAAAATGTGCAGAATTAAATTTCCAACAAAATGATACCTCACTTATGAGGATTGGTCAAAATATAAAAAAGATATGTGTGTTTTTAAGAATTTCTGACTTAGAAATATTCATCACCGGTTCAAAACAAGTGGTTCATTATAGTAATGATCCCTATTACCTAACCCTAACCCTAACCCTAACCCTAACCCTAACATCGCGCTCATCCATAACCCTAACCCTAACCCTAACCCTAACCCTAACCCTAGACAATCGTTTAGAGAGAAAAATGTGCAGAATTAAATTTCCAACAAAATGATACCTCACTTATGAGGATTGGTCAAAATATAAAAAAGATATGTGTGTTTTTAAGAATTTCTGACTTAGAAATATTCATCACCGGTTCAAAACAAGTGGTTCATTATAGTAATGGTCCCTATTACCTAACCCTAACCCTAACCCTAACCCTAACCCTAACATCGCGCTCATCCACAACCCTAACCCTAACCCTAACCCTAACCCTAACCCTAACCCTAGACAATCGTTTAGAGAGAAAAATGTGCAGAATTAAATTTCCAACAAAATGATACC
>OZ012688.1:375000-377500 GCA_963942565.1 Maea johnstoni | reverse complement strand
CTAACCCTAACCCTAACCCTAACCCTAACCCTAACCCTAGACAATCGTTTAGAGAGAAAAATGTGCAGAATTAAATTTCCAACAAAATGATACCTCACTTATGAGGATTGGTCAAAATATAAAAAAGATATGTGTGTTTTTAAGAATTTCTGACTTAGAAATATTCATCACCGGTTCAAAACAAGTGGTTCATTATAGTAATGATCCCTATTACCTAACCCTAACCCTAACCCTAACCCTAACCCTAACATCGCGCTCATCCATAACCCTAACCCTAACCCTAACCCTAACCCTAACCCTAGAAAATCGTTTAGAGAGAAAAATGTGCAGAATTAAATTTCCAACAAAATGATACCTCACTTATGAGGATTGGTCAAAATATAAAAAAGATATGTGTGTTTTTAAGAATTTCTGACTTAGAAATATTCATCACCGGTTCAAAACAAGTGGTTCATTATAGTAATGATCCCTATTACCTAACCCTAACCCTAACCCTAACCCTAACCCTAACATCGCGCTCATCCATAACCCTAACCCTAACCCTAACCCTAACCCTAACCCTAACCCTAGACAATCGTTTAGAGAGAAAAATGTGCAGAATTAAATTTCCAACAAAATGATACCTCACTTATGAGGATTGGTCAAAATATAAAAAAGATATGTGTGTTTTTAAGAATTTCTGACTTAGAAATATTCATCACCGGTTCAAAACAAGTGGTTCATTATAGTAATGGTCCCTATTACCTAACCCTAACCCTAACCCTAACCCTAACCCTAACATCGCGCTCATCCACAACCCTAACCCTAACCCTAACCCTAACCCTAACCCTAACCCTAGACAATCGTTTAGAGAGAAAAATGTGCAGAATTAAATTTCCAACAAAATGATACCTCACTTATGAGGATTGGTCAAAATATAAAAAAGATATGTGTGTTTTTAAGAATTTCTGACTTAGAAATATTCATCACCGGTTCAAAACAAGTGGTTCATTATAGTAATGATCCCTATTACCTAACCCTAACCCTAACCCTAACCCTAACCCTAACCCTAACATCGCGCTCATCCATAACCCTAACCCTAACCCTAACCCTAACCCTAACCCTAGACAATCGTTTAGAGAGAAAAATGTGCAGAATTAAATTTCCAACAAAATGATACCTCACTTATGAGGATTGGTCAAAATATAAAAAAGATATGTGTGTTTTTAAGAATTTCTGACTTAGAAATATTCATCACCGGTTCAAAACAAGTGGTTCATTATAGTAATGGTCCCTATTACCTAACCCTAACCCTAACCCTAACCCTAACCCTAACATCGCGCTCATCCACAACCCTAACCCTAACCCTAACCCTAACCATAACCCTAACCCTAGACAATCGTTTAGAGAGAAAAATGTGCAGAATTAAATTTCCAACAAAATGATACCTCACTTATGAGGATTGGTCAAAATATAAAAAAGATATGTGTGTTTTTAAGAATTTCTGACTTAGAAATATTCATCACCGGTTCAAAACAAGTGGTTCATTATAGTAATGATCCCTATTACCTAACCCTAACCCTAACCCTAACCCTAACCCTAACCCTAACATCGCGCTCATCCATAACCCTAACCCTAACCCTAACCCTAACCCTAGAAAATCGTTTAGAGAGAAAAATGTGCAGAATTAAATTTCCAACAAAAAGATACCTCACTTATGAGGATTGGTCAAAATATAAAAAAGATATGTGTGTTTTTAAGAATTTCTGACTTAGAAATATTCATCACCGGTTCAAAACAAGTGGTTCATTATAGTAATGATCCCTATTACCTAACCCTAACCCTAACCCTAACCCTAACCCTAACATCGCGCTCATCCATAACCCTAACCCTAACCCTAACCCTAACCCTAACCCTAGAAAATCGTTTAGAGAGAAAAATGTGCAGAATTAAATTTCCAACAAAATGATACCTCACTTATGAGGATTGGTCAAAATATAAAAAAGATATGTGTGTTTTTAAGAATTTCTGACTTAGAAATATTCATCACCGGTTCAAAACAAGTGGTTCATTATAGTAATGATCCCTATTACCTAACCCTAACCCTAACCCTAACCCTAACCCTAACCCTAACATCGCGCTCATCCATAACCCTAACCCTAACCCTAACCCTAGAAAATCGTTTAGAGAGAAAAATGTGCAGAATTAAATTTCCAACAAAATGATACCTCACTTATGAGGATTGGTCAAAATATAAAAAAGATATGTGTGTTTTTAAGAATTTCTGACTTAGAAATATTCATCACCGGTTCAAAACAAGTGGTTCATTATAGTAATGATCCCTATTACCTAACCTTAACCCTAACCCTAACCCTAACCCTAACCCTAACATCGCGCTCATCCATAACCCTAACCCTAACCCTAACCCTAACCCTAACCCTAGAAAATCGTTTAGAGAGAAAAATGTGCAGAATTAAATTTCCAACAAAATGATACCTCACTTATGAGGATTGGTCAAAAT
>OZ012688.1:352500-362500 GCA_963942565.1 Maea johnstoni | reverse complement strand
CCCTAACCCTAACCCTAACCCTAACCCTAACATCGCGCTCATCCATAACCCTAACCCTAACCCTAACCCTAACCCTAACCCTAACCCTAGACAATCGTTTAGAGAGAAAAATGTGCAGAATTAAATTTCCAACAAAATGATACCTCACTTATGAGGATTGGTCAAAATATAAAAAAGATATGTGTGTTTTTAAGAATTTCTGACTTAGAAATATTCATCACCGGTTCAAAACAAGTGGTTCATTATAGTAATGGTCCCTATTACCTAACCCTAACCCTAACCCTAACCCTAACCCTAACCCTAACATCGCGCTCATCCACAACCCTAACCCTAACCCTAACCCTAACCCTAACCCTAGACAATCGTTTAGAGAGAAAAATGTGCAGAATTAAATTTCCAACAAAATGATACCTCACTTATGAGGATTGGTCAAAATATAAAAAAGATATGTGTGTTTTTAAGAATTTCTGACTTAGAAATATTCATCACCGGTTCAAAACAAGTGGTTCATTATAGTAATGATCCCTATTACCTAACCCTAACCCTAACCCTAACCCTAACCCTAACACTAACATCGCGCTCATCCATAACCCTAACCCTAACCCTAACCCTAACCCTAACCCTAGAAAATCGTTTAGAGAGAAAAATGTGCAGAATTAAATTTCCAACAAAATGATACCTCACTTATGAGGATTGGTCAAAATATAAAAAAGATATGTGTGTTTTTAAGAATTTCTGACTTAGAAATATTCATCACCGGTTCAAAACAAGTGGTTCATTATAGTTATGATCCCTATTACCTAACCCTAACCCTAACCCTAACCCTAACCCTAACCCTAACATCGCGCTCATCCATAACCCTAACCCTAACCCTAACCCTAACCCTAACCCTAGACAATCGTTTAGAGAGAAAAATGTGCAGAATTAAATTTCCAACAAAATGATACCTCACTTATGAGGATTGGTCAAAATATAAAAAAGATATGTGTGTTTTTAAGAATTTCTGACTTAGAAATATTCATCACCGGTTCAAAAGAAGTGGTTCATTATAGTAATGGTCCCTATTACCTAACCCTAACCCTAACCCTAACCCTAACCCTAACATCGCGCTCATCCACAACCCTAACCCTAACCCTAACCCTAACCCTAACCCTAACCCTAGACAATCGTTTAGAGAGAAAAATGTGCAGAATTAAATTTCCAACAAAATGATACCTCACTTATGAGGATTGGTCAAAATATAAAAAAGATATGTGTGTTTTTAAGAATTTCTGACTTAGAAATATTCATCACCGGTTCAAAACAAGTGGTTCATTATAGTAATGATCCCTATTACCTAACCCTAACCCTAACCCTAACCCTAACCCTAACCCTAACATCGCGCTCATCCATAACCCTAACCCTAACCCTAACCCTAACCCTAACCCTAGAAAATCGTTTAGAGAGAAAAATGTGCAGAATTAAATTTCCAACAAAATGATACCTCACTTATGAGGATTGGTCAAAATATAAAAAAGATATGTGTGTTTTTAAGAATTTCTGACTTAGAAATATTCATCACCGGTTCAAAACAAGTGGTTCATTATAGTAATGATCCCTATTACCTAACCCTAACCCTAACCGTAACCCTAACCCTAACCCTAACATCGCGCTCATCCATAACCCTAACCCTAACCCTAACCCTAACCCTAACCCTAGACAATCGTTTAGAGAGAAAAATGTGCAGAATTAAATTTCCAACAAAATGATACCTCACTTATGAGGATTGGTCAAAATATAAAAAAGATATGTGTGTTTTTAAGAATTTCTGACTTAGAAATATTCATCACCGGTTCAAAACAAGTGGTTCATTATAGTAATGGTCCCTATTACCTAACCCTAACCCTAACCCTAACCCTAACCCTAACCCTAACATCGCGCTCATCCACAACCCTAACCCTAACCCTAACCCTAACCCTAACCCTAGACAATCGTTTAGAGAGAAAAATGTGCAGAATTAAATTTCCAACAAAATGATACCTCACTTATGAGGATTGGTCAAAATATAAAAAAGATATGTGTGTTTTTAAGAATTTCTGACTTAGAAATATTCATCACCGGTTCAAAACAAGTGGTTCATTATAGTAATGATCCCTATTACCTAACCCTAACCCTAACCCTAACCCTAACCCTAACACTAACATCGCGCTCATCCATAACCCTAACCCTAACCCTAACCCTAACCCTAACCCTAGAAAATCGTTTAGAGAGAAAAATGTGCAGAATTAAATTTCCAACAAAATGATACCTCACTTATGAGGATTGGTCAAAATATAAAAAAGATATGTGTGTTTTTAAGAATTTCTGACTTAGAAATATTCATCACCGGTTCAAAACAAGTGGTTCATTATAGTTATGATCCCTATTACCTAACCCTAACCCTAACCCTAACCCTAACCCTAACCCTAACATCGCGCTCATCCATAACCCTAACCCTAACCCTAACCCTAACCCTAACCCTAGACAATCGTTTAGAGAGAAAAATGTGCAGAATTAAATTTCCAACAAAATGATACCTCACTTATGAGGATTGGTCAAAATATAAAAAAGATATGTGTGTTTTTAAGAATTTCTGACTTAGAAATATTCATCACCGGTTCAAAAGAAGTGGTTCATTATAGTAATGGTCCCTATTACCTAACCCTAACCCTAACCCTAACCCTAACCCTAACATCGCGCTCATCCACAACCCTAACCCTAACCCTAACCCTAACCCTAACCCTAACCCTAGACAATCGTTTAGAGAGAAAAATGTGCAGAATTAAATTTCCAACAAAATGATACCTCACTTATGAGGATTGGTCAAAATATAAAAAAGATATGTGTGTTTTTAAGAATTTCTGACTTAGAAATATTCATCACCGGTTCAAAACAAGTGGTTCATTATAGTAATGATCCCTATTACCTAACCCTAACCCTAACCCTAACCCTAACCCTAACCCTAACATCGCGCTCATCCATAACCCTAACCCTAACCCTAACCCTAACCCTAACCCTAGAAAATCGTTTAGAGAGAAAAATGTGCAGAATTAAATTTCCAACAAAATGATACCTCACTTATGAGGATTGGTCAAAATATAAAAAAGATATGTGTGTTTTTAAGAATTTCTGACTTAGAAATATTCATCACCGGTTCAAAACAAGTGGTTCATTATAGTAATGATCCCTATTACCTAACCCTAACCCTAACCGTAACCCTAACCCTAACCCTAACATCGCGCTCATCCATAACCCTAACCCTAACCCTAACCCTAACCCTAACCCTAGACAATCGTTTAGAGAGAAAAATGTGCAGAATTAAATTTCCAACAAAATGATACCTCACTTATGAGGATTGGTCAAAATATAAAAAAGATATGTGTGTTTTTAAGAATTTCTGACTTAGAAATATTCATCACCGGTTCAAAACAAGTGGTTCATTATAGTAATGGTCCCTATTACCTAACCCTAACCCTAACCCTAACCCTAACCCTAACCCTAACATCGCGCTCATCCACAACCCTAACCCTAACCCTAACCCTAACCCTAACCCTAGACAATCGTTTAGAGAGAAAAATGTGCAGAATTAAATTTCCAACAAAATGATACCTCACTTATGAGGATTGGTCAAAATATAAAAAAGATATGTGTGTTTTTAAGAATTTCTGACTTAGAAATATTCATCACCGGTTCAAAACAAGTGGTTCATTATAGTAATGATCCCTATTACCTAACCCTAACCCTAACCCTAACCCTAACCCTAACATCGCGCTCATCCATAACCCTAACCCTAACCCTAACCCTAACCCTAGAAAATCGTTTAGAGAGAAAAATGTGCAGAATTAAATTTCCAACAAAATGATACCTCACTTATGAGGATTGGTCAAAATATAAAAAAGATATGTGTGTTTTTAAGAATTTCTGACTTAGAAATATTCATCACCGGTTCAAAACAAGTGGTTCATTATAGTAATGATCCCTATTACCTAACCCTAACCCTAACCCTAACCCTAACCCTAACCCTAACATCGCGCTCATCCATAACCCTAACCCTAACCCTAACCCTAACCCTAACCCTAGACAATCGTTTAGAGAGAAAAATATGCAGAATTAAATTTCCAACAAAATGATACCTCACTTATGAGGATTGGTCAAAATATAAAAAAGATATGTGTGTTTTTAAGAATTTCTGACTTAGAAATATTCATCACCGGTTCAAAACAAGTGGTTCATTATAGTAATGGTCCCTATTACCTAACCCTAACCCTAACCCTAACCCTAACCCTAACCCTAACATCGCGCTCATCCACAACCCTAACCCTAACCCTAACCCTAACCCTAACCCTAACCCTAGACAATCGTTTAGAGAGAAAAATGTGCAGAATTAAATTTCCAACAAAATGATACCTCACTTATGAGGATTGGTCAAAATATAAAAAAGATATGTGTGTTTTTAAGAATTTCTGACTTAGAAATATTCATCACCGGTTCAAAACAAGTGGTTCATTATAGTAATGATCCCTATTACCTAACCCTAACCCTAACCCTAACCCTAACCCTAACCCTAACATCGCGCTCATCCATAACCCTAACCATAACCATAACCCTAACCCTAACCCTAACCCTAACCCTAGAAAATCGTTTAGAGAGAAAAATGTGCAGAATTAAATTTCCAACAAAATGATACCTCACTTATGAGGATTGGTCAAAATATAAAAAAGATATGTGTGTTTTTAAGAATTTCTGACTTAGAAATATTCATCACCGGTTCAAAACAAGTGGTTCATTATAGTAATGATCCCTATTACCTAACCCTAACCCTAACCCTAACCCTAACCCTAACCCTAACATCGCGCTCATCCATAACCCTAACCCTAACCCTAACCCTAACCCTAGACAATCGTTTAGAGAGAAAAATGTGCAGAATTAAATTTCCAACAAAATGATACCTCACTTATGAGGATTGGTCAAAATATAAAAAAGATATGTGTGTTTTTAAGAATTTCTGACTTAGAAATATTCATCACCGGTTCAAAACAAGGGGTTCATTATAGTAATGGTCCCTATTACCTAACCCTAACCCTAACCCTAACCCTAACCCTAACATCGCGCTCATCCACAACCCTAACCCTAACCCTAACCCTAACCCTAACCCTAACATCGCGCTCATCCATAACCCTAACCCTAACCCTAACCCTAACCCTAACCCTAGAAAATCGTTTAGAGAGAAAAATGTGCAGAATTAAATTTCCAACAAAATGATACCTCACTTATGAGGATTGGTCAAAATATAAAAAAGATATGTGTGTTTTTAAGAATTTCTGACTTAGAAATATTCATCACCGGTTCAAAACAAGTGGTTCATTATAGTAATGATCCCTATTACCTAACCCTAACCCTAACCCTAACCCTAACCCTAACCCTAACATCGCGCTCATCCATAACCCTAACCCTAACCCTAACCCTAACCCTAACCCTAGACAATCGTTTAGAGAGAAAAATGTGCAGAATTAAATTTCCAACAAAATGATACCTCACTTATGAGGATTGGTCAAAATATAAAAAAGATATGTGTGTTTTTAAGAATTTCTGACTTAGAAATATTCATCACCGGTTCAAAACAAGTGGTTCATTATAGTAATGGTCCCTATTACCTAACCCTAACCCTAACCCTAACCCTAACCCTAACATCGCGCTCATCCACAACCCTAACCCTAACCCTAACCCTAACCCTAACCCTAACCCTAGACAATCGTTTAGAGAGAAAAATGTGCAGAATTAAATTTCCAACAAAATGATACCTCACTTATGAGGATTGGTCAAAATATAAAAAAGATATGTGTGTTTTTAAGAATTTCTGACTTAGAAATATTCATCACCGGTTCAAAACAAGTGGTTCATTATAGTAATGATCCCTATTACCTAACCCTAACCCTAACCCTAACCCTAACCCTAACCCTAACATCGCGCTCATCCATAACCCTAATCCTAACCCTAACCCTAACCCTAACCCTAACATCGCGCTCATCCATAACCCTAACCCTAACCCTAACCCTAACCCTAACCCTAGACAATCGTTTAGAGAGAAAAATGTGCAGAATTAAATTTCCAACAAAATGATACCTCACTTATGAGGATTGGTCAAAATATAAAAAAGATATGTGTGTTTTTAAGAATTTCTGACTTAGAAATATTCATCACCGGTTCAAAACAAGTGGTTCATTATAGTAATGGTCCCTATTACCTAACCCTAACCCTAACCCTAACCCTAACCCTAACATCGCGCTCATCCACAACCCTAACCCTAACCCTAACCCTAACCCTAACCCTAACCCTAGACAATCGTTTAGAGAGAAAAATGTGCAGAATTAAATTTCCAACAAAATGATACCTCACTTATGAGGATTGGTCAAAATATAAAAAAGATATGTGTGTTTTTAAGAATTTCTGACTTAGAAATATTCATCACCGGTTCAAAACAAGTGGTTCATTATAGTAATGATCCCTATTACCTAACCCTAACCCTAACCCTAACCCTAACCCTAACATCGCGCTCATCCATAACCCTAACCCTAACCCTAACCCTAACCCTAACCCTAGAAAATCGTTTAGAGAGAAAAATGTGCAGAATTAAATTTCCAACAAAATGATACCTCACTTATGAGGATTGGTCAAAATATAAAAAAGATATGTGTGTTTTTAAGAATTTCTGACTTAGAAATATTCATCACCGGTTCAAAACAAGTGGTTCATTATAGTAATGATCCCTATTACCTAACCCTAACCCTAACCCTAACCCTAACCCTAACCCTAACCCTAGTCAATCGTTTAGAGAGAAAAATGTGCAGAATTAAATTTCCAACAAAATGATACCTCACTTATGAGGATTGGTCAAAATATAAAAAAGATATGTGTGTTTTTAAGAATTTCTGACTTAGAAATATTCATCACCGGTTCAAAACAAGTGGTTCATTATAGTAATGGTCCCTATTACCTAACCCTAACCCTAACCCTAACCCTAACCCTAACCCTAACATCGCGCTCATCCACAACCCTAACCCTAACCCTAACCCTAACCCTAACCCTAGACAATGGTTTAGAGAGAAAAATGTGCAGAATTAAATTTCCAACAAAATGATACCTCACTTATGAGGATTGGTCAAAATATAAAAAAGATATGTGTGTTTTTAAGAATTTCTGACTTAGAAATATTCATCACCGGTTCAAAACAAGTGGTTCATTATAGTAATGGTCCCTATTACCTAACCCTAACCCTAACCCTAACCCTAACCCTAACATCGCGCTCATCCACAACCCTAACCCTAACCCTAACCCTAACCCTAACCCTAACCCTAGACAATCGTTTAGAGAGAAAAATGTGCAGAATTAAATTTCCAACAAAATGATACCTCACTTATGAGGATTGGTCAAAATATAAAAAAGATATGTGTGTTTTTAAGAATTTCTGACTTAGAAATATTCATCACCGGTTCAAAACAAGTGGTTCATTATAGTAATGATCCCTATTACCTAACCCTAACCCTAACCCTAACCCTAACCCTAACCCTAACATCGCGCTCATCCATAACCCTAATCCTAACCCTAACCCTAACCCTAACCCTAACATCGCGCTCATCCATAACCCTAACCCTAACCCTAACCCTAACCCTAACCCTAGACAATCGTTTAGAGAGAAAAATGTGCAGAATTAAATTTCCAACAAAATGATACCTCACTTATGAGGATTGGTCAAAATATAAAAAAGATATGTGTGTTTTTAAGAATTTCTGACTTAGAAATATTCATCACCGGTTCAAAACAAGTGGTTCATTATAGTAATGGTCCCTATTACCTAACCCTAACCCTAACCCTAACCCTAACCCTAACATCGCGCTCATCCACAACCCTAACCCTAACCCTAACCCTAACCCTAACCCTAACCCTAGACAATCGTTTAGAGAGAAAAATGTGCAGAATTAAATTTCCAACAAAATGATACCTCACTTATGAGGATTGGTCAAAATATAAAAAAGATATGTGTGTTTTTAAGAATTTCTGACTTAGAAATATTCATCACCGGTTCAAAACAAGTGGTTCATTATAGTAATGATCCCTATTACCTAACCCTAACCCTAACCCTAACCCTAACCCTAACATCGCGCTCATCCATAACCCTAACCCTAACCCTAACCCTAACCCTAACCCTAGAAAATCGTTTAGAGAGAAAAATGTGCAGAATTAAATTTCCAACAAAATGATACCTCACTTATGAGGATTGGTCAAAATATAAAAAAGATATGTGTGTTTTTAAGAATTTCTGACTTAGAAATATTCATCACCGGTTCAAAACAAGTGGTTCATTATAGTAATGATCCCTATTACCTAACCCTAACCCTAACCCTAACCCTAACCCTAACCCTAACCCTAGTCAATCGTTTAGAGAGAAAAATGTGCAGAATTAAATTTCCAACAAAATGATACCTCACTTATGAGGATTGGTCAAAATATAAAAAAGATATGTGTGTTTTTAAGAATTTCTGACTTAGAAATATTCATCACCGGTTCAAAACAAGTGGTTCATTATAGTAATGGTCCCTATTACCTAACCCTAACCCTAACCCTAACCCTAACCCTAACCCTAACATCGCGCTCATCCACAACCCTAACCCTAACCCTAACCCTAACCCTAACCCTAGACAATGGTTTAGAGAGAAAAATGTGCAGAATTAAATTTCCAACAAAATGATACCTCACTTATGAGGATTGGTCAAAATATAAAAAAGATATGTGTGTTTTTAAGAATTTCTGACTTAGAAATATTCATCACCGGTTCAAAACAAGTGGTTCATTATAGTAATGATCCCTTTACCTAACCCTAACCCTAACCCTAACCCTAACCCTAACCCTAACATCGCGCTCATCCATAACCCTAACCCTAACCCTAACCCTAACCCTAACCCTAGAAAATCGTTTAGAGAGAAAAATGTGCAGAATTAAATTTCCAACAAAATGATACCTCACTTATGAGGATTGGTCAAAATATAAAAAAGATATGTGTGTTTTTAAGAATTTCTGACTTAGAAATATTCATCACCGGTTCAAAACAAGTGGTTCATTATAGTAATGATCCCTATTACCTAACCCTAACCCTAACCCTAACCCTAACCCTAACCCTAACATCGCGCTCATCCATAACCCTAACCCTAACCCTAACCCTAACCCTAACCCTAGACAATCGTTTAGAGAGAAAAATGTGCAGAATTAAATTTCCAACAAAATGATACCTCACTTATGAGGATTGGTCAAAATATAAAAAAGATATGTGTGTTTTTAAGAATTTCTGACTTAGAAATATTCATCACCGGTTCAAAACAAGTGGTTCATTATAGTAATGGTCCCTATTACCTAACCCTAACCCTAACCCTAACCCTAACCCTAACATCGCGCTCATCCACAACCCTAACCCTAACCCTAACCCTAACCCTAACCCTAACATCGCGCTCAACCATAACCCTAACCCTAACCCTAACCCTAACCCTAACCCTAACCCTAGAAAATCGTTTAGAGAGAAAAATGTGCAGAATTAAATTTCCAACAAAATGATACCTCACTTATGAGGATTGGTCAAAATATAAAAAAGATATGTGTGTTTTTAAGAATTTCTGACTTAGAAATATTCATCACCGGTTCAAAACAAGTGGTTCATTATAGTAATGATCCCTATTACCTAACCCTAACCCTAACCCTAACCCTAACCCTAACATCGCGCTCATCCATAACCCTAACCCTAACCCTAACCCTAACCCTAACCCTAGACAATCGTTTAGAGAGAAAAATGTGCAGAATTAAATTTCCAACAAAATGATACCTCACTTATGAGGATTGGTCAAAATATAAAAAAGATATGTGTGTTTTTAAGAATTTCTGACTTAGAAACATTCATCACCGGTTCAAAACAAGTGGTTCATTATAGTAATGGTCC
>OZ012688.1:335000-337500 GCA_963942565.1 Maea johnstoni | reverse complement strand
TAGAAATATTCATCACCGGTTCAAAACAAGTGGTTCATTATAGTAATGATCCCTATTACCTAACCCTAACCCTAACCCTAACCCTAACCCTAACCCTAACATCGCACTCATCCATAACCCTAACCCTAACCCTAACCCTAACCCTAACCCTAGAAAATCGTTTAGAGAGAAAAATGTGCAGAATTAAATTACCAACAAAATGATACCTCACTTATGAGGATTGGTCAAAATATAAAAAAGATATGTGTGTTTTTAAGAATTTCTGACTTAGAAATATTCATCACCGGTTCACAACAAGTGGTTCATTATAGTAATGATCCCTATTACCTAACCCTAACCCTAACCCTAACCCTAACCCTAACCCTAACATCGCGCGCATCCATAACCCTAACCCTAACCCTAACCCTAACCCTAGAAAATCGTTTAGAGAGAAAAATGTGCAGAATTAAATTTCCAACAAAATGATACCTCACTTATGAGGATTGGTCAAAATATAAAAAAGATATGTGTGTTTTTAAGAATTTCTGACTTAGAAATATTCATCACCGGTTCAAAACAAGTGGTTCATTATAGTAATGATCCCTATTACCTTACCCTAACCCTAACCCTAACCCTAACCCTAACATCGCGCTCATCCATAACCCTATCCCTAACCCTAACCCTAACCCTAACCCTAACCCTAGAAAATCGTTTAGAGAGAAAAAAGTGCAGAATTAAATTTCCAACAAAATGATACCTCACTTATGAGGATTGGTCAAAATATAAAAAAGATATGTGTGTTTTTAAGAATTTCTGACTTAGAAATATTCATCACCGGTTCAAAACAAGTGGTTCATTATAGTAATGATCCCTATTACCTAACCCTAACCCTAACCCTAACCCTAACCCTAACATCGCACTCATCCATAACCCTAACCCTAACCCTAACCCTAACCCTAACCCTAGAAAATCGTTTAGAGAGAAAAATGTGCAGAATTAAATTACCAACAAAATGATACCTCACTTATGAGGATTGGTCAAAATATAAAAAAGATATGTGTGTTTTTAAGAATTTCTGACTTAGAAATATTCATCACCGGTTCACAACAAGTGGTTCATTATAGTAATGATCCCTATTACCTAACCCTAACCCTAACCCTAACCCTAACCCTAACATCGCGCTCATCCATAACCCTAACCCTAACCCTAACCCTAACCCTAACCCTAGAAAATCGTTTAGAGAGAAAAATGTGCAGAATTAAATTTCCAACAAAATGATACCTCACTTATGAGGATTGGTCAAAATATAAAAAAGATATGTGTGTTTTTAAGAATTTCTGACTTAGAAATATTCATCACCGGTTCAAAACAAGTGGTTCATTATAGTAATGATCCCTATTACCTAACCCTAACCCTAACCCTAACCCTAACCCTAACCCTAACATCGCGCTCATCCATAACCCTAACCCTAACCCTAACCCTAACCCTAACCCTAGAAAATCGTTTAGAGAGAAAAAAGTGCAGAATTAAATTTCCAACAAAATGATACCTCACTTATGAGGATTGGTCAAAATATAAAAAAGATATGTGTGTTTTTAAGAATTTCTGACTTAGAAATATTCATCACCGGTTCAAAACAAGTGGTTCATTATAGTAATGATCCCTATTACCTAACCCTAACCCTAACACTAACCCTAACCCTAACCCTAACATCGCGCTCATCCATAACCCTAACCCTAACCCTAACCCTAGAAAATCGTTTAGAGAGAAAAATGTGCAGAATTAAATTTCCAACAAAATGATACCTCACTTATGGGGATTGGTCAAAATATAAAAAAGATATGTGTGTTTTTAAGAATTTCTGACTTAGAAATATTCATCACCGGTTCAAAACAAGTGGTTCATTATAGTAATGATCCCTATTACCTAACCCTAACCCTAACCCTAACCCTAACCCTAACCCTAACATCGCGCTCATCCATAACCCTAACCCTAACCCTAACCCTAACCCTAACCCTAACCCTAGACAATCGTTTAGAGAGAAAAATGTGCAGAATTAAATTTCCAACAAAATGATACCTCACTTATGAGGATTGGTCAAAATATAAAAAAGATATGTGTGTTTTTAAGAATTTCTGACTTAGAAATATTCATCACCGGTTCAAAACAAGTGGTTCATTATAGTAATGGTCCCTATTACCTAACCCTAACCCTAACCCTAACCCTAACCCTAACATCGCGCTCATCCACAACCCTAACCCTAACCCTAACCCTAACCCTAACCCTTACCCTAGACAATCGTTTAGAGAGAAAAATGTGCAGAATTAAATTTCCAACAAAATGATACCTCACTTATGAGGATTGGTCAAAATATAAAAAAGATATGTGTGTTTTTAAGAATTTCTGACTTAGAAATATTCATCACCGGTTCAAAACAAGTGGTTCATTATAGTAATGATCCCTATTACCCAACCCTAACCCTAACCCTAACCCTAACCCTAACATCGCGCTCATCCCTAAC
>OZ012688.1:290000-292500 GCA_963942565.1 Maea johnstoni | reverse complement strand
CGCTCATCCATAACCCTAACCCTAACCCTAACCCTAACCCTAACCCTAGAAAATCGTTTAGAGAGAAAAATGTGCAGAATTAAATTTCCAACAAAATGATACCTCACTTATGGGGATTGGTCAAAATATAAAAAAAGATATGTGTGTTTTTAAGAATTTCTGACTTAGAAATATTCATCACCGGTTCAAAACAAGTGGTTCATTATAGTAATGATCCCTATTACCTAACCCTAAACCTAACCCTAACCCTAACCCTAACCCTAACATCGCGCTCATCCATAACCCTAACCCTAACCCTAACCCTAACCCTAACCCTAGAGAATCGTTTAGAGAGAAAAATGTGCAGAATTAAATTTCCAACAAAATGATACCTCACTTATGAGGATTGGTCAAAATATAAAAAAGATATGTGTGTTTTTAAGAATTTCTGACTTAGAAAAATTCATCACCGGTTCAAAACAAGTGGTTCATTATAGTAATGATCCCTATTACCTAACCCTAACCCTAACCCTAACCCTAACCCTAACCCTAACATCGCGCTCATCCATAACCCTAACCCTAACCCTAACCCTAACCCTAGAAAATCGTTTAGAGAGAAAAATGTGCAGAATTAAATTTCCAACAAAATGATACCTCACTTATGAGGATTTGTCAAAATATAAAAAAGATATGTGTGTTTTTAAGAAATTCTGACTTAGAAATATTCATCACCGGTTCAAAACAAGTGGTTCATTATAGTAATGATCCCTATTACCTAACCCTAACCCTAACCCTAACCCTAACATCGCGCTCATCCATAACCCTAACCCTAACCCTAACCCTAACCCTAACCCTAACCCTAGAAAATCGTTTAGAGAGAAAAATGTGCAGAATTAAATTTCCAACAAAATGATACCTCACTTATGGGGATTGGTCAAAATATAAAAAAAGATATGTGTGTTTTTAAGAATTTCTGACTTAGAAATATTCATCACCGGTTCAAAACAAGTGGTTCATTATAGTAATGGTCCCTATTACCTAACCCTAACCCTAACCCTAACCCTAACCCTAACATCGCGCTCATCCATAACCCTAACCCTAACCCTAACCCTAACCCTAACCCCAGAAAATCGTTTAGAGAGGAAAATGTGCAGAATTAAATTTCCAACAAAATGATACCTCACTTATGAGGATTGGTCAAAATATAAAAAAGATATGTGTGTTTTTAAGAATTTCTGACTTAGAAATATTCATCACCGGTTCAAAACAAGTGGTTCATTATAGTAATGATCCCTATTACCTAACCCTAACCCTAACCCTAACCCTAACCCTAACATCGCGCTCATCCATAACCCTAACCCTAACCCTAACCCTAACCCTAGAAAATCGTTTAGAGAGAA
Organism: Maea johnstoni; assembly: GCA_963942565.1. Taxonomy (NCBI): domain Eukaryota; kingdom Metazoa; phylum Annelida; class Polychaeta; order Spionida; family Magelonidae; genus Maea; species Maea johnstoni. The sequence goes on along the minus strand of OZ012688.1, from coordinate 291,121 downwards.
AAATGTGCAGAATTAAATTTCCAACAAAATGATACCTCACTTATGAGGATTGGTCAAAATATAAAAAAGATATGTGTGTTTTTAAGAAATTCTGACTTAGAAATATTCATCACCGGTTCAAAACAAGTGGTTCATTATAGTAATGATCCCTATTACCTAACCCTAACCCTAACCCTAACCCTAACCCTAACATCGCGCTCATCCATAACCCTAACCCTAACCCTAACCCTAACCCTAACCCTAACCCTAGAAAATCGTTTAGAGAGAAAAATGTGCAGAATTAAATTTCCAACAAAATGATACCTCACTTATGGGGATTGGTCAAAATATAAAAAAAGATATGTGTGTTTTTAAGAATTTCTGACTTAGAAATATTCATCACCGGTTCAAAACAAGTGGTTCATTATAGTAATGGTCCCTATTACCTAACCCTAACCCTAACCCTAACCCTAACCCTAACATCGCGCTCATCCATAACCCTAACCCTAACCCTAACCCTAACCCTAACCCCAGAAAATCGTTTAGAGAGAAAAATGTGCAGAATTAAATTTCCAACAAAATGATACCTCACTTATGAGGATTGGTCAAAATATAAAAAAGATATGTGTGTTTTTAAGAATTTCTGACTTAGAAGTATTCATCACCGGTTCAAAACAAGTGGTTCATTATAGTAATGATCCCTATTACCTAACCCTAACCCTAACCCTAACCCTAACCCTAACATCGCGCTCATCCATAACCCTAACCCTAACCCTAACCCTAACCCTAACCCTAGAAAATCGTTTAGAGAGAAAAATGTGCAGAATTAAATTTCCAACAAAATGATACCTCACTTATGAGGATTGGTCAAAATATAAAAAAGATATGTGTGTTTTTAAGAAATTCTGACTTAGAAATATTCATCACCGGTTCAAAACAAGTGGTTCATTATAGTAATGATCCCTATTACCTAACCCTAACCCTAACCCTAACCCTAACCCTAACATCGCGCTCATCCATAACCCTAACCCTAACCCTAACCCTAGAAAATCGTTTAGAGAGAAAAATGTGCAGAATTAAATTACCAACAAAATGATACCTCACTTATGAGGATTGGTCAAAATATAAAAAAGATATGTGTG
>OZ012688.1:280000-285000 GCA_963942565.1 Maea johnstoni | reverse complement strand
CTAACCCTAACCCTAACCCTAACCCTAACATCGCGCTCATCCATAACCCTAACCCTAACCCTAACCGTAACCCTAACCCTAACCCTAACCCTAACCCTAACCCTAGAAAATCGTTTAGAGAGAAAAATGTGCAGAATTAAATTTCCAACAAAATGATACCTCACTTATGAGGATTGGTCAAAATATAAAAAAGATATGTGTGTTTTTAAGAATTTCTGACTTAGAAATATTCATCACCGGTTCAAAACAAGTGGTTCATTATAGTAATGATCCCTATTACCTAACCCTAACCCTAACCCTAACCCTAACCCTAACCCTAACATCGCGCTCATCCATAACCCTAACCCTAACCCTAACCCTAACCCTAACATCGCGCTCATCCATAACCCTAACCCTAACCCTAACCCTAACCCTAGAAAATCGTTTAGAGAGAAAAATGTGCAGAATTAAATTTCCAACAAAATGATACCTCACTTATGAGGATTGGTCAAAATATAAAAAAGATATGTGTGTTTTTAAGAATTTCTGACTTAGAAATATTCATCACCGGTTCAAAACAAGTGGTTCATTATAGTAATGATCCCTATTACCTAACCCTAACCCTAACCCTAACCCTAACCCTAACCCTAACATTGCGCTCATCCATAACCCTAACCCTAACCCTAACCCTAACCCTAACCCTAGAAAATCGTTTAGAGAGAAAAATGTGCAGAATTAAATTTCCAACAAAATGATACCTCACTTATGAGGATTGGTCAAAATATAAAAAAGATATGTGTGTTTTTAAGAAATTCTGACTTAGAAATATTCATCACCGGTTCAAAACAAGTGGTTCATTATAGTAATGATCCCTATTACCTAACCCTAACCCTAACCCTAACCCTAACATCGCGCTCATCCATAACCCTAACCCTAACCCTAACCCTAACCCTAACCCTAGAAAATCGTTTAGAGAGAAAAATGTGCAGAATTAAATTACCAACAAAATGATACCTCACTTATGAGGATTGGTCAAAATATAAAAAAGATATATGTGTTTTTAAGAATTTCTGACTTAGAAATATTCATCACCGGTTCACAACAAGTGGTTCATTATAGTAATGATCCCTATTACCTAACCCTAACCCTAACCCTAACCCTAACCCTAACCCTAACATCGCGCTCATCCATAACCCTAACCCTAACCCTAACCGTAACCCTAACCCTAACCCTAACCCTAACCCTAACCCTAGAAAATCGTTTAGAGAGAAAAATGTGCAGAATTAAATTTCCAACAAAATGATACCTCACTTATGAGGATTGGTCAAAATATAAAAAAGATATGTGTGTTTTTAAGAATTTCTGACTTAGAAATATTCATCACCGGTTCAAAACAAGTGGTTCATTATAGTAATGATCCCTATTACCTAACCCTAACCCTAACCCTAACCCTAACCCTAACCCTAACATCGCGCTCATCCATAACCCTAACCCTAACCCTAACCCTAACCCTAACCCTAGACAATCGATTAGAGAGAAAAATGTGCAGAATTAAATTTCCAACAAAATGATACCTCACTTATGAGGATTGGTCAAAATATAAAAAAGATATGTGTGTTTTTAAGAATTTCTGACTTAGAAATATTCATCACCGGTTCAAAACAAGTGGTTCATTATAGTAATGATCCCTATTACCTAACCCTAACCCTAACCCTAACCCTAACCCTAACATCGCGCTCATCCATAACCCTAACCCTAACCCTAACCCTAACCCTAACCCTAGAAAATCGTTTAGAGAGAAAAAAGTGCAGAATTAAATTTCCAACAAAATGATACCTCACTTATGAGGATTGGTCAAAATATAAAAAAGATATGTGTGTTTTTAAGAATTTCTGACTTAGAAATATTCATCACCGGTTCAAAACAAGTGGTTCATTATAGTAATGATCCCTATTACCTAACCCTAACCCTAACCCTAACCCTAACCCTAACATCGCGCTCATCCCTAACCCTAACCCTAACCCTAACCCTAACCCTAGAAAATCGTTTAGAGAGAAAAATGTGCAGAATTAAATTTCCAACAAAATGATACCTCACTTATGAGGATTGGTCAAAATATAAAAAAGATATGTGTGTTTTTAAGAAATTCTGACTTAGAAATATTCATCACCGGTTCAAAACAAGTGGTTCATTATAGTAATGATCCCTATTACCTAACCCTAACCCTAACCCTAACCCTAACCCTAACATCGCGCTCATCCATAACCCTAACCCTAACCCTAACCCTAACCCTAACCCTAACCCTAGAAAATCGTTTAGAGAGAAAAAAGTGCAGAATTAAATTTCCAACAAAATGATACCTCACTTATGAGGATTGGTCAAAATATAAAAAAGATATGTGTGTTTTTAAGAAATTCTGACTTAGAAATATTCATCACCGGTTCAAAACAAGTGGTTCATTATAGTAATGGTCCCTATTACCTAACCCTAACCCTAACCCTAACCCTAACATCGCGCTCATCCATAACCCTAACCCTAACCCTAACCCTAACCCTAACCCTAACCCTAGAAAATCGTTTAGAGAGAAAAATGTGCAGAATTAAATTTCCAACAAAATGATACCTCACTTATGAGGATTGGTCAAAATATAAAAAAGATATGTGTGTTTTTAAGAATTTCTGACTTAGAAATATTCATCACCGGTTCAAAACAAGTGGTTCATTATAGTAATGATCCCTATTACCCAACCCTAACCCTAACCCTAACCCTAACCCTAACCCTAACATCGCGCTCATCCCTAACCCTAACCCTAACCCTAACCCTAACCCTAACCCTAACATCGCGCTCATCCATAACCCTAACCCTAACCCTAACCCTAAACCCTAACCCTAACCCTAACCCTAGAAAATCTTTTAGAGAGAAAAATGTGCAGAATTAAATTTCCAACAAAATGATACCTCACTTATGAGGATTGGTCAAAATATAAAAAAGATATGTGTGTTTTTAAGAATTTCTGACTTAGAAATATTCATCACCGGTTCAAAACAAGTGGTTCATTATAGTAATGATCCCTATTACCTAACCCTAACCCTAACCTTAACCCTAACCCTAACCCTAACATCGCGCTCATCCATAACCCTAACCCTAACCCTAACCGTAACCCTAACCCTAACCCTAACCCTAACCCTAACCCTAACCCTAGAAAATCGTTTAGAGAGAAAAATGTGCAGAATTAAATTTCCAACAAAATGATACCTCACTTATGAGGATTGGTCAAAATATAAAAAAGATATGTGTGTTTTTAAGAATTTCTGACTTAGAAATATTCATCACCGGTTCAAAACAAGTGGTTCATTATAGTAATGATCCCTATTACCTAACCCTAACCCTAACCCTAACCCTAACATCGCGCTCATCCATAACCCTAACCCTAACCCTAACCCTAACCCTAACATCGCGCTCATCCATAACCCTAACCCTAACCCTAACCCTAACCCTAACATCGCGCTCATCCATAACCCTAACCCTAACCCTAACCCTAACCCTAACATCGCGCTCATCCATAACCCTAACCCTAACCCTAACCCTAACCCTAGAATATCGTTTAGAGAGAAAAATGTGCAGAATTAAATTTCCAACAAAATGATACCTCACTTATGAGGATTGGTCAAAATATAAAAAAGATATGTGTGTTTTTAAGAAATTCTGACTTAGAAATATTCATCACCGGTTCAAAACAAGTGGTTCATTATAGTAATGATCCCTATTACCTAACCCTAACCCTAACCCTAACCCTAACCCTAACATCGCGCTCATCCATAACCCTAACCCTAACCCTAACCCTAACCCTAGAAAATCGTTTAGAGAGAAAAATGTGCAGAATTAAATTACCAACAAAATGATACCTCACTTATGAGGATTGGTCAAAATATAAAAAAGATATGTGTGTTTTTAAGAATTTCTGACTTAGAAATATTCATCACCGGTTCACAACAAGTGGTTCATTATAGTAATGATCCCTATTACCTAACCCTAACCCTAACCCTAACCCTAACCCTAACATCGCGCTCATCCATAACCCTAACCCTAACCCTAACCGTAACCCTAACCCTAACCCTAACCCTAACCCTAACCCTAGAGAATCGTTTAGAGAGAAAAATGTGCAGAATTAAATTTCCAACAAAATGATACCTCACTTATGAGGATTGGTCAAAATATAAAAAAGATATGTGTGTTTTTAAGAATTTCTGACTTAGAAATATTCATCACCGGTTCAAAACAAGTGGTTCATTATAGTAATGATCCCTATTACCTAACCCTAACCCTAACCCTAACCCTAACATCGTGCTCATCCATAACCCTAACCCTAACCCTAACCCTAACCCTAACCCTAGACAATCGTTTAGAGAGAAAAATGTGCAGAATTAAATTTCCAACAAAATGATACCTCACTTATGAGGATTGGTCAAAATATAAAAAAGATATGTGTGTTTTTAAGAATTTCTGACTTAGAAATATTCATCACCGGTTCAAAACAAGTGGTTCATTATAGTAATGATCCCTATTACCTAACCCTAACCCTAACCCTAACCCTAACCCTAACATCGCGCTCATCCATAACCCTAACCCTAACCCTAACCCTAACCCTAGAAAATCGTTTAGAGAGAAAAAAGTGCAGAATTAAATTTCCAACAAAATGATACCTGACTTATGAGGATTGGTCAAAATATAAAAAAGATATGTGTGTTTTTAAGAATTTCTGACTTAGAAATATTCATCACCGGTTCAAAACAAGTGGTTCATTATAGTAATGATCCCTATTACCTAACCCTAACCCTAACCCTAACCCTAACCCTAACCCTAACATCGCGCTCATCCCTAACCCTAACCCTAACCCTAACCCTAACCCTAGAAAATCGTTTAGAGAGAAAAATGTGCAGAATTAAATTTCCAACAAAATGATACCTCACTTATGAGGATTGGTCAAAATATAAAAAAGATATGTGTGTTTTTAAGAAATT
>OZ012688.1:230000-232500 GCA_963942565.1 Maea johnstoni | reverse complement strand
CTTAGAAATATTCATCACCGGTTCAAAACAAGTGGTTCATTATAGTAATGATCCCTATTACCTAACCCTAACCCTAACCCTAACCCTAACCCTAACATTGCGCTCATCCCTAACCCTAACCCTAACCCTAACCCTAACCCTAACCCTAGAAAATCGTTTAGAGAGAAAAATGTGCAGAATTAAATTTCCAACAAAATGATACCTCACTTATGAGGATTGGTCAAAATATAAAAAAGATATGTGTGTTTTTAAGAAATTCTGACTTAGAAATATTCATCACCGGTTCAAAACAAGTGGTTCATTATAGTAATGATCCCTATTACCTAACCCTAACCCTAACCCTAACCCTAACCCTAACCCTAACCCTAACATCGCGCTCATCCATAACCCTAACCCTAACCCTAACCCTAACCCTAACCCTAGACAATCGTTTAGAGAGAAAAATGTGCAGAATTAAATTTCCAACAAAATGATACCTCACTTATGAGGATTGGTCAAAATATAAAAAAGATATGTGTGTTTTTAAGAATTTCTGACTTAGAAATATTCATCACCGGTTCAAAACAAGTGGTTCATTATAGTAATGGTCCCTATTACCTAACCCTAACCCTAACCCTAACCCTAACCCTAACCCTAACATCGCGCTCATCCACAACCCTAACCCTAACCCTAACCCTAACCCTAACCCTAGACAATCGTTTAGAGAGAAAAATGTGCAGAATTAAATTTCCAACAAAATGATACCTCACTTATGAGGATTGGTCAAAATATAAAAAAGATATGTGTGTTTTTAAGAATTTCTGACTTAGAAATATTCATCACCGGTTCAAAACAAGTGGTTCATTATAGTAATGATCCCTATTACCTAACCCTAACCCTAACCCTAACCCTAACCCTAACCCTAACATCGCGCTCATCCATAACCCTAACCCTAACCCTAACCCTAACCCTAACCCTAGAAAATCGTTTAGAGAGAAAAATGTGCAGAATTAAATTTCCAACAAAATGATACCTCACTTATGAGGATTGGTCAAAATAGAAAAAAGATATGTGTGTTTTTAAGAATTTCTGACTTAGAAATATTCATCACCGGTTCAAAACAAGTGGTTCATTATAGTAATGATCCCTATTACCTAACCCTAACCCTAACCCTAACCCTAACCCTAACATCGCGCTCATCCATAACCCTAACCCTAACCCTAACCGTAACCCTAACCCTAACCCTAACCCTAACCCTAACCCTAGAAAATCGTTTAGAGAGAAAAATGTGCAGAATTAAATTTCCAACAAAATGATACCTCACTTATGAGGATTGGTCAAAATATAAAAAAGATATGTGTGTTTTTAAGAAATTCTGACTTAGAAATATTCATCACCGGTTCAAAACAAGTGGTTCATTATAGTAATGATCCCTATTACCTAACCCTAACCCTAACCCTAACCCTAACCCTAACCCTAACCCTAGAAAATCGTTTAGAGAGAAAAATGTGCAGAATTAAATTTCCAACAAAATGATACCTCACTTATGAGGATTGGTCAAAATATAAAAAAGATATGTGTGTTTTTAAGAATTTCTGACTTAGAAATATTCATCACCGGTTCAAAACAAGTGGTTCATTATAGTAATGATCCCTATTACCTAACCCTAACCCTAACCCTAACCCTAACCCTAACCCTAACATCGCGCTCATCCATAACCCTAACCCTAACCCTAACCATAACCCTAACCCTAAACCCTAACCCTAACCCTAGAAAATCTTTTAGAGAGAAAAATGTGCAGAATTAAATTTCCAACAAAATGATACCTCACTTATGAGGATTGGTCAAAATATAAAAAAGATATGTGTGTTTTTAAGAATTTCAGACTTAGAAATATTCATCACCGGTTCAAAACAAGTGGTTCATTATAGTAATGATCCCTATTACCTAACCCTAACCCTAACCCTAACCCTAACCCTAACATCGCGCTCATCCATAACCCTAACCCTAACCCTAACCGTAACCCTAACCCTAACCCTAACCCTAACCCTAACCTTAGTGAATCGTTTAGAGAGAAAAATGTGCAGAATTAAATTTCCAACAAAATGATACCTCACTTATGAGGATTGGTCAAAATATAAAAAAGATATGTGTGTTTTTAAGAATTTCTGACTTAGAAATATTCATCACCGGTTCAAAACAAGTGGTTCATTATAGTAATGATCCCTATTACCTAACCCTAACCCTAACCCTAACCCTAACCCTAACCCTAACATCGCGCTCATCCATAACCCTAACCCTAACCCTAACCCTAACCCTAACCCTAGACAATCGTTTAGAGAGAAAAATGTGCAGAATTAAATTTCCAACAAAATGATACCTCACTTATGAGGATTGGTCAAAATATAAAAAAGATATGTGTGTTTTTAAGAATTTCTGACTTAGAAATATTCATCACCGGTTCAAAACAAGTGGTTCATTATAGTAATGATCCCTATTACCTAACCCTAACCCTAACCCT